>BQNB010049005.1:0-42257 GCA_026074375.1 Tanacetum coccineum | reverse complement strand
TAGATTGGAAAACATACATGAATGGTTCAGATACAAAATAATCATAGGTTACAAAATAAACATAACAACCTAAAGCCTTACTAGCCAGGATTAAACCCGTAATACATAGTAGGCTATATACAAAATGACTAGCCATAACAAAGTCAAATCTAAGAACTGCTACCAGCCTCCTCTGGCAGCTCTGGCTGTGCAAGACCCCCAGCGGGTCCCTGCAATGCAGTAACTTGTCCCTGTAATGTCATCACCTATCCCTGTAAGGCTGTCACCTGCCCTTGCAGTGTGGTGACCAGTCCCTGAAGTGGAATCATCTCTCTCTGTAGTGTCTGCATAACAGTCAATGTCTGAATAATCTGCTGCTGTCGAGTACGATATGCAGGGTGAGGTGGTGGTGTGGCCGCAGACTCATCAGTCTCAAACGGCTCAGTCTCCTCTGCAGACGGGACAGTAGCTGGTAAAGCAACAACTACAGGATAGGCAGGAGCTGGATGCTCCTCCTCCGCCTCCTCATCAACCTCAACATCCATCTCATCATCCTCATCCTCCTCATCTGCATCAATGTCCATATCATCGTCCTCATCCTCCTCGATGTCCATCTCATCATCTCCGTCATCTCCTCCATCAGCAGGATAGTCGATAGGATCCTCCTCAGGGTCCTCATCGTCATCCTCCTCCGGATCTGCCTCTGGGTCAGTATCTGGAACATAATCAGGTGACTGTGCAGCGGGTGAGGCATCCTCAGCACCTGGCTGATCCTCAGCAACAATCTCATCGTCAGCATGCAGGGCCAGGCACGTAATCTGGAGAGGGTGGTGCCTGAAGAGCGGCCTCCAAGTATGGGTCCTCTGGTATGTAGGGTAGCTCAAGGTACTCGTGATCATCGGCTCTCGGTGATCCTATGTCTGATAGATCCTCAAATGGACTGGACACTGCTGTGTATGTGATCCCCGATTCATCCGAATCTGACATGACTGAATCTGAAAATTCAAAATAGCTTATATTAGTATTTAATATAAGACTCTTATAGTAATATACATTTATATCATAACATGTATATCAAATATGAATGCATCTAGTCCAACCAACTAATGCAACAAGTAGTGTATGCATGAATGTATGCACATATGTATGTCCCGTGTAATCCCTTTGTTTATAAAAACAACTCTTGAAAACGGTTATAGTCCAGCAAAAACATTTGACCTGGTTCTCTATAACCTTGGCTCTGATACCAATCTGTAACACCCCCAAATTGGGTCGCAGCGGAATATGGGTCCGGGGCGTGTTACTTTATGGATCAACAACACAAGAGATATATAGAACGACCAAAAAGTCGTTTGAAAACGATACATTGGATTTAACAAAGTAATTGTTACATAAGCCCGTAGCTTACTTGTTCACACTTTAATCAACAATACCAAGATTTTAGCCCAATAACAGATAACAAAATTATTGAATACGACAAATCTTTAATGCAGTCATTCCAAATCAAACCCACCAATGTATCCATCGCACCTTTTGCTTATTGATCCCCTGAAAAACATTGCTTTAAAATCGTCAACAATTTGTAGGTGATATTTCTAGGTCTTTTTAATTCATATATTGTAGGACTCCACAAGATTTACCCAAGTGTTGATATGCAAAACTAGATGCAGATATCATAATAAAATGTAATTACGTTGCTCTAAGCTCATGACACTGAAGCTTGACGTGTATGAATACCAAATTAATGGCCTACATTGCCCGTGATGATGTTCTAACCCGCAACATCCTTTATTCGACATGGTATACGTTCGTTTGTCTAGTGATAGCTAATCACCCGAACGGGGTTGTCAAACCCCCTAACTAGATGCTATTAATAACATTCGCGTTCACAATTAACAGTTCCATGATTTAATGGCTCAGGTAGGGTTATCGCTACTTAGGCAACAGTATTCTTAACATGAACACTTTAACCACTTGTGTCCAATTGTAAAGCATTGCATGTCTTTCACCCCAAAAACTTTGTAAAACAAAAGCATGTAAAATGTGGGGCTATGAACTCACCTTGAGTGAGTAATGTCGAGTGTATCACAATTAACGCGCCACGCGAATTGATCAAATGCAACCTAATTAAATTAAGGTCGTATAAGTACCGAGTACTTAATCTAACAACATTGAATATAATCTAATAGTTGTTACATCGTACTATCGTTCGGGCTATCATAATTAAAGAGGTCATGACATGACGTTCGAGGAGTTAGGACACTTTAAATCGTAAATCCAACAACTCGTCGAAACGCCATCCGAAGAGGCCTCATTATGAAACTCCCTAGTAATATAGTACTTTGATAACCACATAATATTCTATATAGCTCAATCACCAACTAATGGTTTTAGAAAAATTGTGTTTAATAAGTTAAAACGTTTATAATTACCGTTTAGTAAAACTGGCGTAACTTTCGCGTTTTAAGCCCGATTCTCGCGTTTCTTATGTCCATCTTTTCGTATTAAGACGAGTTATCATAAATTGACATTTTCAAATTTCGGACCTGCTGGTGAACAGTAAAAATTACTGTTCACATCAGACCCTATGTATATTTTTATCGATTTAATTGTCGTAAAACCCGTAAACGTCGTATTTTATTCGTTATAGCTCCGTTTTTAACGATTCTTTCGAGGAAAGGTCTCGTATTGAAAGTTCTATATATTTATGAGGTTTACAAAAATATAACTTTCTGTCATGAATAGTAACTTTTATAAAAATAGTTTTATAAAAGTATTAATTGTCGTAAACTCGCGAAATTCATAACTCATTCGTTATTAATTGAAAAATTACGATTCTTATCATTTTGGAATCCTAAAAATATGTATTATTTGTTAAAAATACCAACCCTTGCTGTTTATAATTTTTATAAAAATGTTTTTATAAAAATTTACTTACGACATGTTTATTAACGTATAAACTACGTTTTTAACGTAAACTTTTTGTTATTAATCCGTTTAAATGTTTCTACTTTTTCGGAATCGTCGTGAAATGTATCTTCTTATAAAAATATATAATAAATATGTAAAAATCGAATTTGGGGACAGAATGTTTTATGCTTGTTTGTTAAAGTCCATTTATGATCTTTTCTATATAACTTTATTACTTTTGTATTTTACCACAAGTCTCATATCATCATATTCTTTATAAATCATACATATATGATGGTGTACATTGCTACATTATTGTCCTTATGTGTCCAAGTTACCAAGGTTAACTAATCCATGATAATACTTAAGATTCATCAACTCTACTTAAGGGAAAATCTCATAATGTACTAGTTTTGTAAATATTCATTTTTACATCATAACCACGTGTGTAACAATGTATTTCTTTCCATATGAACTTATTTTAGTGTTCTATTATACATGATTAAATCGTCCATAATCAATTTTTAACATGTCTTATGTATTTCTTTAAGTTGACTATATTATGAAGTTATGAAACCCCTATTTAACCATATCTTGTTTACACCAAAACAATATCGATACAACATTTTCTCATTTCATTTTAACATAATTATAAGTATTATCATCAATCTTATATATCAGTAATCCATGTGGACATTTCATAGTGAAATTATATTTTCATGATTAAAAACCTAATGTGAATTTAAGCTAATAGAATATCATTTCATATGCTATAATAATGACAAATTATCGCAACATAAAGAGTTTAAATGGACCTTAAGCAGGAATGATGATGATGATGTACAAGTTATTAAAACCATTGTTTAGCCACAAAAACCAAACTTGCACTTTATAAACCCTTACTTTCCTTCACTAAACCCTAGCTTCCTTTTTCTTGATTATAACTTGGAAATGGATAACCAATACTTGCAAATGTCTTAGTACATCTTAGAATATGTGTATATAGAAGTGTAAGGGTTGTAGAAAATTTTGTATGGATTTAGTTGGGTGGAGGTTTTGTGCCGTAGCATATAAGTGAGCTAGAAGGAGTATATGTTTGATTTTTACTAAGTGTAAATGTGTGTAAGTGTTAGCTTGTTACTTGCATGTATATAGGATGAAATCTTAGTCAAAAGTCCAAGCATGGTTCAAAGTATGGTCATGGTTATGGTTAGTAGTCAAAGCATGCTAGGTATGGTCATAAGAGTTAAAAGAACAAGGTATGGTGTTACTTACATGAAGTATGGTGTTTATTTTGACCAAGATGCAAGTATCATGTAAATTTTCATGTATATATTCATACATGTTGTATTATTTTCGGCAAAACAAAGATATATATGATATATTTATGTAATTTTTATGTATTGGGTATAAAAGTGGGTATTTGTTGAAGCGTAGAAAAGTTTTTGTGGTTCCGGGAGTGCCTAAACGCAATTTATCGCGAAACGTATACACTTTACGTATCCGATAAAAATAAAATGAACAAAAGTTAGTATTTAAGCCTCAAAAATAATTATATAACCCTTGCTTGATATAAACATTTAATTGTTTGATGCCCGTTTACATTGAACGCTAATTTTTGGCGTACGCGATTTAACTTAACGTTTACAATTTTAAGCAAACACGTACAATAATAAAAATAAATAGCACATTTATTGACGTCGTCAAAGACTTGAAAACACAGGGTGTTATAGTTAGGGACAGATGTCCCCGTGGAAAAGGTAACTTGCCAAGGTTACCTATTAGGACAAATATAATGCGTTTGGCTACCCCAAGCATGGGTATACCAACGGGAGCCGTCACCCCCAATAGATCTATTCACAATATTCGCGTTCAACTCGCAATGCAGGGTATTAAATGATTCATGATTATGTAAATATTGAACTTTGAAGCTACTTAGGCAATAATATATCTAGGTAGCATACATTTAGAAAACATTGCATTCATGGTTGTTATCAGGTTATCTAGGTATTAAGTATTCAAAAGATTGAAATATGGGGTTATGAATTCATTAAGCCTTTGAAAAGTAATCACATTGTTATAAGATAAACGAGTATGTAAAAGAGTTTGTAACAAGCATGTATCCCACTCGCGGGTTTATAAAACATTCAAAAGATTGAAAAGCGAGGCTATGAACTCACTAAGTCCTTGAAAAGTAATCACATTGTTATAAGATAAACGAGTATATAAAAGAGTTTGTAACAAGCATGATCCCCCTTGGGGTTTATAAACATGTAAAATAAGAAAATGCGAGGTTATGAAATCAACTGGGTAAGGTAGATGTAATAAATATTCCAAAATGAAAGCTGAAGACCTTATCACAATCTTATACAGGGAATGTTGATATTAGTGTGGTTCGTGTTGTGCCAAAATGGATAGTAAACAGCCACGTCACGCAACCTGAGTAAATATGTTGAGTCTTAGGAAGATTGTACTCTAGAACTTTGGTTTAGAGAGTCTAATATTGTTATGTGTTGACTTGGAAAGTTTGAAATTATTGTATCACCGTTCGGGCCATCATAATTCAGAAGTCATTCAGTAAACGTTTGAGGAGCTAGGGCACTTTAAATCGTAAACCCAACAACTCAGTCAGAACGTAATACCGAGATGAAACCCCTTAATATGAAGCTCCCTAGTATTGTGATACAATATAATCAGTTTTAAGCGTTTTGATCAATATCTGGAAATGTTAAGCATGAGAAGCGTTAATTAAAGTCCAAATTGGCATGCAAGCTTATTTTAACATTTCAATAGACATTTATAAGTTATAATAAACTAAAATATGAAGATTTAATGCAACGAAAGTTTAGAATAACGATTCGTTAAGCTAGGAAGCAAAACGGGTCAAATTAGGGTTTCAAAACGTAAACGCGCGGGTTTTAAGTTCAAATTCCTTCATTAATCAATAAAGTGGTTATTTTAACATTAGTTAAGCATGCTAGGATAGATTATAAAAATATTTAATCATTATAACATTTAGTTTTAAGAAAAACGCGAAATTAGGGTTTCGGGTGTACGGTTTTGGATCAAAATGGAAAATGAGCATGAATTGGAGGTATGAACTTTAACAAGAAGTATATTAGGATCATATGAACTTATAGTGTATAGGTGCAGAAGTAGAATCCTTGATCATGGGTTCGAGCTTATAGCTTGAAACGGTTGAAATCGGACTTTTGCTTTCGGACGCTGTTTAATGACTCCCGGGCTTCTTTTCTTGGTTTCTTTTGCTTCACTTCTGTTCTTGGGACTTCTTAGGATCTATTAGAATTCATATTGAGCAAAGGATTGCTGCTATGATGGGTTATAGAGGAGGAAGTGGGGGATGAGTAGAAATGAAGAGTTTATGGTCCTATTTATAGTCAAATGACCCTTAAAGGCCAAGGTATGCTTATGATCTGATATGGGACATGTGTAAGGGCTAGAGGGTGATGAGGAGAAGCTAGATGATGTGTTGTTTGAGCTAGAAAGTAGCCATGATGAGTTGGTTACCCCATATGATGCCACGGCTAGAAATGGAAGAAATAAGAGACCATGTGCAAGTTTTATAGTATAAATGATGAAGATATTTGTGTGAGGTGCTTGTAAGCAGCTTAGGGATGAAGTAGCATGGTCATCAAGGTGCTTGATTGCAAGAAAAACTTTCAAAATGGGTCAAAATGCAAAGGTTATGAGTTTCGGGTACATTAGGGCTCAATTAGGGTTTTCAAGCTTGTAATTCGTGTACATTTGATCAATAATGATGGATTAATGTTTGTAAGGATTGTATTAAGGATTAATAACAAGAATTGATAGGTGGTTCGGGTTTAAAATGGGCGAAAACGAGTAAACGGGTCCAAAGTTCCAATTAGGGCATAATTAGGGTTTCTTGGATTCAATTTGCATCTAGCTGAAGTAAATTGATGAAATGATGATGGAATATGATTGAGAATGTTGTAATTTAAGTTATTACAACTTATTTGAGTGTTGGTTTGAGTTTACAATGGATAAAAATGAAGAAACGGGTCATGGTTTAGTATTTTGCTCGGGTTAGGGTTTCTGACTTTTGAATTAGGGTTGTGAGTGTAAAAATGTGTATGAAAGTTTATGAATAGAATAATTAGGGTTTACACATTGTATATTGAGTGTATTAGCTTGTACAAAAGTGGTGGTGAAGAAATTGAAGGTAAAACGGAGGTAAAACGGCTATTTTGGATATCGTGCATTAATGACTTGTATATTGTGCTTTGAAAGCTTGTACTTGATTTGTAGGGAGTTTATATTTCAAATGAAATGTTATATTACTTGTACATATGCTTTAGTAGCTTGTACATTCACTTTAGATTGTATTATTTCATGGAATTAGGGTTTAGAGGTATACGATAACGGTTTAAAGCCCGTTTTGATATAACGTTGCGAATGGTACATTATAGGAATAATGTACTTTGTAATAAGGATATTAAGATATTGACTTGACATTTTATGATATTTGCTTGACATATATGAAGACAGGATTGCCATAGATAGGTTGCGTGAGCTCGTCTACTTTAGTTATGTAAGTTACATGACATACTGAGATATTGACAATGCAAGTAATGTAATAAAGCGAAAAATTTCCCCGTAATCATAGTAAAATAGGTTGATGAAAATCTTGGGTTGTTAAGTAGAGCTTGTTTCATCCTAGTGATTGTTGTCATGCCTTTTTGGTGCTTATGTATTGGCTTCGGTAGTGGATATAGCCAAGGGCGGTTTGTTCTTCGAAGACCAAGATGTTAATACAACATCCAATGAACCGTTTTATATTGCTAGTGCTCTTTTGGTCACATAATTCTCCTGCAGACAGAGTAGGCATATACTACTATTTCTATGCCGACCCCCTTAGGATACCATAATCCTAAGTGCGTAGTGCCTTTAATGTATCAGAAGATAAGCTTAACCGCTTGAAGGTGAAAGGTTTTGGGAGCCTCTTGGAAGCGGGCATAAAGGCAGGCACTAAACATGATATTGGGCCTACTTGCCATTAGGTATAATAAGCTATCTATCATGCCTCGATAGTTGGTACTATCTTTATTTTTTATACCGACTTCACACTATTCCGTATTTTGTGAGTTTGTCTACCGGAGGACATGGGGGTTTTCATTGGTTTAGAATCTTCTAAGCCAAATTTCTTAAGTATTTCTTTTGATATTTTAGATTGATTAAAGAAAATTCCATCTTCCATTTGTTTTATTTGTAGTCCAAGGAAGAAGGTAAGTTCACCCATCATGCTCATCTCGAACTCGTCATGCATGATTTTGGAAAATTCATCACACATGTCTTGACAAGTCGAACTAAATATAATGTCGTCGACATATATTTGAACGATGATGCGATTAGAACTTTTCTTCTTAGTAAAAAGAGTGTTATCTACCATTCCCAATTTATAATCATGTTTAATAAGAAAAGCTTTTAATCTATCATACCAAACTTTGGGTGCTTGTTTAAGACCGTATAAAGCTTTCTTTAGTTTATAAACATGATTCGGTTTCTCAAAGTCAATGAATCCTAGAGGTTGTGCCACGTATACCTCCTCATTGATAAAACCATTCAAGAATACACTTTTTACATCCATTTAGAATAGCTTAAAGTCTAAAGCACAATCATAAGCTAATAGTATCCTAATTGACTAAAGTCTAGCAACTGGGGCATAAGTTTCATCATAATCGATGCCCTCTTGTTGATTATAGCCTTGAGCAACTAACCTAGCCTTATTTTGAGAAACAATACCGTTCTCGTCTAACTTATTTCTAAACACCCACTTAGTTCCTATAATTTTCATATTCCTAGGTTATGGAACCAACTCCCAAACGTCGTTAGAAATGAATTGATTTAATTATTCTTGCATAGCGACTATCCAACTATCATCCCTTAAGGCTTCATTCACATTCTTAGGTTCTATAATTGATATAAAACAAAAGAAGTTACTTTTGTTTTAGGCTTGTGACCTAAGGGTTCTTTGGTTAAGGTTTCCTATGACATTTTCTAATGGATGGTTCCTAGATTCCTTAATATTGACTCTTTCGTCAATCTCTAAAGTTTCATCCTCAATGTCATTTTCTAGGTTTTTCTTTTCGGTAACCTTAATTTCTTCTTCTTCATCTAAGTCATCATCCACCAAGGGTGATGTCTTAGAGGGTGGAGGAGTTTCATCGAATGTCACGTTGAGTGATTCTTCGACTTTCCTAGTATGTTTGTTAAGGATGATGTAGGCTTTACTATTTTGTAAGTAACCTAAAAAGATACCTTCGTATGACTTTGGGTCAAACTTTGTAAGGTAGTCTTTAGTGTTTAAAATGAAGCACTTGCTTCCAAACACTCTAAAGTAATCTAGAGTAGGTTTCCTACCTCTTAAGAGTTCGTAAGGTGTTTTTCCTAAGATGGCTCTAATTAGGATTCGGTTGAGAATGTATGTTGAAGTGTCTACTGCGTTACACCAAAACTTTTGTGGTAACGATTGCTCATTCAACATAGTCCTACTCATTTCTTGAAGTGTCCTATTTTTCCTTTCAACCACGCCATTTGATTGAGGAGTGCGTGGAGCTGAGAAGTTATGTGTAATACCATTGGCATTACAAAACTCTCTAAATTGCACCTCATTATCAAATTCCCTACCGTGGTCGGTTCTTAATGACACTATTGTACATCCTAATTGGTTTTGAATTTTCTTACTAAATATTTCGAATTGATCAGAAGCTTTGGTTTTATCCTTAAGGAATCTAGTCCAAGTATACCTAGAGTAGTCATCTACTATGACTAAGGTGTAGCGGTTTCCTCTGTAACTCCGTACGGCGGATGGACCGAAGAGATCCATATGAAGGAGTTCTAAGCATCTAGTCGTTGAGACTATATTCTTAGCCTTATGACTAGCGTGAGCTTGCTTTCTAATTTTGCAAGCATCACAGAAGTGTTGATCAAACTTAAGCTTAGGTAAGTTTCTAACTAATTCCTTAGATGCTAACGATTGAATGAGACACATATTTGTGTGACCTAATCTCCTATGCCACAACGTTGAGTTTTCATCAATTATTGCTAGACAAAATTTGTCTTTAGGCTTCTTTCCTTATATCATCAATATAGCCTTTTTCCTAATTACCTTACCTATGACCTTACATCCTTAGTAATTTCACTCATTCTTGTTCAGAGAAAGTTACGCTCTACATTTTTTATCACCATATTTGTCCTATACCTTAAACAAGTTAATTCTTAAGTTATTCTACATGCTATAAATTATCTGTTTCAGAGACGTCATTCGAAATCGTACTTTGCAATGATGTTTACCGCGAGATATGCTACCAAAACTACATTACCTTGTTGTATGCCGTGTAGCTTGAGAAGAGCTTTTCGTTACCCTTCATGTTGTTTGAGCATCGCTATCTTTATCCACTCATCGTGTTCCAAAGTCGACTCCAAGGCAGATCTATTTATATAAGCAAAACTCAAACATGGTCCCCAATATCTCATGGGTCTAAATTTGTTAGTGCTAAATCATCCCTGATTTGATGTCCAATTAGGTTGGAGATCGTGGAAATGGAAGACACATTTCCCATGGCATGTAACTTTGACATGGGAAGTTGTTCCAAGTTACGGGAAAGCCACGTGGTTGTTTTTGTTAACCAATGTTTCTTTTTGGTTATGGTGTCTTAGGACGAGGATAATTATTGATGACTCTTCTATGTGGTGGAGTTTTTGATCTAAAATTAGGTTTTAAAAATCCAACTCTGGGTTTTGATAATGGTTTATAAAATTGTTTAACTTCATTATCACTAGCAACGGGAACTTTGACTTTGTTTACTATTATGTGTTTTGGTCTAGGACCCAAAATAGATTTTTGAAAAGACACACTTGTGAAAACCTAAAGAAACGTGATAGGTTCTTTGATCGTTTAAGCTCGAGGTTGTTTAGACCTCATCTAGGATAATATAGTAACAATGATATAAATTGCACATCGGAAATAATAAATACAAATCAAAGTTACTGCAAGGTTTTTCTTTATTAATCAACACAGCCCCAAATACTATTTGATTAGAATAGATCGGTTACTCTAAGTAGTAACAAGGATCAAAGATCCTTGAGGCTAAACTCTATACGTCTACACTAATTATACAAACGTGTACACACACACTTTTGTATCTAGTCGACTCTCATATAATGAACACACACTTTTCTGAATGCTTAAAACAATATGCATGGACCTCATTTTATAGCATAAGAAGTCAAGACTTTACATGGAAACTATTAAAATATATTAATGAGTAAATCAATTAAATATTCATCTTTATCCTTTTTTGATCTTTATCCTCTTTTTTGACAAAATTCTTTATTTTCTTCTACATCATGTATAATCCCACAATGACGACTTGTCCTTTTGTTTCCATTTTGTTTCATTCTTATTTTGTCTTTATCAACTCAAATTATCTAATTCCCAACAATCTTCCCTAGTTGATAATGACAAAACCAAATAAGCATAAACTTCCTCTGAAGTTAATATACGAATGAAAACTTCCCCTTAAGCTACTAAGGATCTACAAGTTGCAAATAATCAAATCTTCTTCCCCTTTTTGTCATCATCAAATAGGGGACTAAAGTATGCAACTTTGATATTTTCACCAACACAACAACCATTATCACACATTCTTATCCTAGACTTCCAACAATCATCAAATTACCCTTCCATGAGCGCTTTAAGATAAATGAACTTGAGCAGTAGAAACTTAAACTAGCAGTAGTAATAATAACTAGCAGTAGTAAAAACCTTCACCTCGATGTAGCATATAAATGGTTAAACATTTTAACATTAAGCTTCCCCTGAAACCTATATGTTAACCATCTCTTGAATCTTTAAATTCTGTAGGCTCTATGTAATGATTACTGATGAAGAAAACAAAGTATAACGAACTTGATACTGAAGTAGAATAACCCAAACTTGTGTCTTATATCTTGTACTATCCACGTGACTTCGAACGTATACCCAAAACCAATGTATAAGGAGATCTTAATCTCTTGACAATTATCCTTATCTTCTATGAGACACATAACCAAAGTGATAGCAAATGTATGCATTGAGCACCATAAGAGAAATCATACACATTTGCTAGATTTGTTAAGTCTTTGTTACAACATAGAAAACACAAACAAGTTACCTCCTGCTAAAAGGTATGATAAAACACAAACCCAAATAATTCCACTTCTTCATCAAATAGGTGATAATTAACCTTCTTCGTAATCAATTAATCCAAGAAATCTAAAAACAAGCCTTTTAAACGTTTAAGAACATTTAAAATCATAACCTGTTAGCCTCCCCTTAAACCAAGCAATAGTAACCAACAGTAGAAAACTTCTTCTATTGGCAGTATTAAGCATACGAGCAGCACAAACCTTGGTTTAAGTCCAACAGTAGTAACTGCTAACCCTAACAGTATTAACTTCTTTTTATGTGTGTTGTACGATATCAGGCATAACTAACAGTATTAACATTCTTCTTGGTCCGATATCTGACATAACTAGCAGTACTACGCAATGGTATTAACATAAAGCTAACAGTATTAACTTTATTTGTAGCAGTACAAAGTATTCACGCAACAGTATTAACTTCCCTTTAATGGTAGCAGTAGAAACTGTCTCTTCCAGCAGTACTTTGGCAGCATAAACATATACCGAGCAGTACTAACAATCTTAAGGTAGCAGTACTAATATGATACAAACAACACTAATAGCTCCTTCCTCTCATACTTTTAATGATACTTTTTAGCGTCAATAAAGCAGCAATATGTATGATCACCAGCAGTACTATGTCTTGTGTCAGTAGTAACCACCAACGAGCAGTACAAAACATATAAGGATACCTTTTTTTAAGTATCCAAATGACACCTTTTTAGCGACACTTTTTCAGTTGCTAAACTGTCACTAATCCTTATATTTGCATCTATCATCTTGATGTCGTGTGTTATGCATCCCTACTAGGCTTCATCATCAATCAAACGATTGACTCACCAACGCTAGTAGAAACATTAATGATCACCATTCTTGTTTTTATTAAATTAGGATTTGCGAATACCCTAATTGCAATGAAATGAACCAAACACCAAAAACCGATAACATGACCACTCTTCCTTCATAGATTCGACATCAATACACCTTGTAGATCCTAGATCGAGAGCCACAAGGCTCTGATACCAATTGTGAAAACCTAAAGAAACGTGATAGGTTCTTTGATCGTTTAAGCTCGAGGTTGTTTAGACCTCATCTAGGATAATATAGTAACAATGATATAAATTATACAGCGGAAATAATAAACACAAATCAAAGTTACTTCAAGGTTTTTCTTTATTAATCAACACAACCCCAAATACTATTTGATCAGAATAGATCGGTTACTCTAAGTAGTAACAGGGATCAAAGATCCTTGAGGCTAAACTCTAGACGTCTACACTAATTATACAAACGTGTACATACACACTTTTGTATCTAGTCTGGACCTCCTTTTATAGCATAATGAGTCAAGGCTTTACATAGAAACTATTAAAAGATATTAATGTGTAAATCAATTAAATATTCATCTTTATCTCTTCATCTTTATCTCTTTTGACTAAATCTTTATTTTCTTCTACATCTTGTATAATCCCACAATGACGACTTTGTACCTTTTGTTTCCATCTTGTTTCATTCTTGTTTTGTCTTATCAACTCAAATATAACTCCCAACAACACTTTTCTCAGATCCAGGTGTACCAACTGGTGGCGATCCCATAATTGTATTGGGGGCCGCCTGAACACTTTGGGGGCCGTCCCTATTTAAGGGACCTCCATCAGAGGACGCCTTTTTCTGAGTTTTTACAAATTTTATTTCCTTTGTTCCACTAGATGATGCTTCAAATGAATTAAACCCTAAACCTAATTTATCACCGGAGGGTTTTTGATTTCTTAGCATTTCATTCAAGCAATGTGTACTCTTTTCAAATTTATTTAATCTAGTGGATTCATCTTTGAGTTTTTCATTCTCAATTTTGAGTACATGACACACTGCACATTCGAGATCAACTCCCTTGTTTTTCTCGAATATGGATAATTTATCTTTTAGTTCTCTAAGCTCATTTTCTAAGTTATTTCTAGTGGCTTTTAGTCTTTTGTTTTTAGTGATTATCTTTAGACTCATTTTACATAATTTATCATATTCATTGTCTAAAGTTATATCATCAATTGATGAGTTTTCATCACTAAAGTAAGAGGATTCGGAACATACCTCACTTGATGCATGAGCTACAAGACATGTTTCGTCTTTGACCTTCTCATCATCTTCATCACCGCTATCGCTCCAAGAACCTCCGACAAAGGCTCTTTGGTTCTTGTCTTTCGGTGGTTTTGGACATTCTCCAATAAGATGATTCGGGTCGCCGCATCTAAAACATTTTCTATCATTTTTACCGGTCTTGTCATCACGGCTTCTTTGGAACGTCTTTTTGTCGTTCCGAGGTTGTCTCACGAATCTACCTCTTCTCTTAAAGAATTTCTTGAAGTCTCTTACCGCCATGGCATACTCTTCGTCTTCACTACCGGAAGTCGAACACTCTTCATCACTAGATTCTTTCTTAGCCTTTAATGCAAGAGATTTTCTTTCAACTTTTGCTTTGACTATTTCGGAATCTTTCTTGATGATCATCTCATGGACTTTGAGGTTTCCAATGAGCTCATCAAGAGATAGTGATGTCAAGTCTTTTGATTCTTCAATTGCCGTGACCTTTGCTCTCCATTTAGGATGTAGAGCCCTAAGAAACTTCCTTACGTAGTTCTTACTAGAATAACCTTCATCAAGAGCTTTAAGACTAGTAATAATAGTATTAAATCTAGCAAAAGCATTATCTATAGATTCGTCTTCGGAAATGACGAATTGTTCATATTGTTAGACCAAAAGGTCGATCTTATTATCTTTGACTTGACTATTACCTTGATGGGTGATTAACAAGGTTTTCCAAATTTCTTTTGCCGTATTACACATGAAAATTCGTTCATATTCTTTTCTAGGCAAAGCGTTGTAAATAACCATTTTGGCTTCATTATTTTTTGCAAGCCTTTTCTTAAGATCATCCGTTTGTTTTTCAAAAGGGATAACCTCATCAAGTTTGGTTTCCGGATTTTGAATAATAGGTTGAAAATCACCATTGGTAATAACATGCCAAAGATCTAGATCTTTTGATTTAACATATGTCTCGAATCTATTTTTCCAATAAATAAAACTATCGCTTTCAAAAAGTGGTGGTCTTTGCATAGATTGCCCTTCTAGATATTTGTCGGAATCCATAGATCGATCCAAGCTTTAAAATACAATATATTTTAAAAATCTTGAGTGACCTTGCTCCTAATACCAATTATAGAAACTAGAAGGGGGGTTGAATAGTTTACCGGTTAATTAGCGTTTTAAAAGTTTGCTTATGATATAGTTTGATTCGAGATGTATGTCAATCAACCAACAATATGAATCACAACTAAACTATCTAATAATGCAAGTAATAAGTAAAGAGATAAAGAAAGAAACGATCAAACCAAGACACTGAGATTTATAGTGGTTCGGCAATGAAGCACCTCTTCGTTCCTACTCCACTCCCCAAGCACTCTACTCGAGATTTCACTATGTCAACAAGCTCCCTTTAGGAGGAGAAAACCGTTTACACGTCGCTTACTTTCTTTTCCGACACTAAGCTAGATGTCGAGTCCTAATCTTAGCTAGAACCAATCTAAGACTTCACTAAGTCTTCAAACACTCACAAGATCTACACTCTTGGATTGACACACAATCCAAATCACACCAATATACAATCTACACACTTGGATCTACACTTGATCCAATTAATTACAACAACACAAAATAAATCTAATGAATGTTTGTGATCTTGAAGAAGAGAAGAGAGAAAGATCACTTGATAACAATTCGTATGTAGAAGAATACGATTGTTCTTCTCTTGCACTTGATTAGAAGGTGAAGAAAGGAGGAAGAAAGAATTAATCACTTGAAACAAAATCAAGGTATGTTAGTGATCAAGATATGTGTTTTAGAAAGAAAGAAAGAAGAGAGAAAACTAGATCTAATGGAATTTTTGGCAAGAGGAAGTCTGATTTTGAAATGGGTGGCCCAGTATTTATAGGGGACAAAAAAGTAGCCGTTGCTGGTGGCGGTCCCGGCGGCCCCTTATATATAAGGGGGCCGCCACTAGACTCCGCTCCTTTTTTTGTCCTTTTGTGGTGAAGGTTGTATCTGTTATGGAACCTTCCATTTTGGGGGGAAAATTTGAAATTCAAATTTTATGTTTTTAATAAAACATTTCTTTTAATTAATAAATAATTTGTTTTTATATTTTTATAAAAACATTTTTGTGGAAGTATAAGATTTAAGAAAAAATTATTCATGTTTAATGATTTGTTTATCCATACCTTAAGTGATTAATCATACAAATATAATTTTATGATTAGTAATTTATAAACATTTAATTTTATCGTAAACGTTTTCACATTTTGTTATTATCAAAATATTGAGAGGTCAAAAAATATAAATAACGTTTTTAGACATTATTTGTATTAACAAAGAGTTACAAGACAAGGGATTTATTCGGCCAAGTCACTCACCATGGGGAGCGTCAGTTTTGTTTGTCAAGGAGAAGGATGGATCATTTCGCATGTACATAGACTATCGTGAACTGAACAAGTTGACCATCAAGAATCGTTATCCACTCCCTAGGATTGACGATTTTTTTGACCAACTTCAAGGAGCCCGCTACTTCTTTAAGATAGACCTTTGATATGGTTATCATCAGCTGAGAGTGGATGATGATGATATCTCAAAGATAGCGTTCAGAATACGATATAGGCATTTTGAGTTTACGGTTATGCCATTTGGATTAACAAATGCACCAGCAGTTTTCATGGACTTAATGAACCGAGTATGCAAACCGTACCTGGATAAGTTTGTCATAGTGTTTATTGATGATATATTGATATACTCAAAGACGAAGGAGGATCATGAAAATCACTTGAGATTGGTGTTGGATTTGCTAAGGAAGGAGAAGCTATATGCGAAGTTCTCCAAGTGCGAGTTCTGGTTGCAAGAGGTACATTTTCTTGGACACGTGGTAAATCACGACGGTATTCACGTGGACCCAAGTAAGCTTGAGGCAGAGAAAAGTTGGAAAGCCCCTATGACACCATCTGAAGTAAGATCATTTCTGGGATTGGCTGGATTTTATAGATGTTTCATCAAGAATTTCTCCAAGATTGCTAAACCTCTTACTTCGTTAACTCAGAAGAATCAGAAGTATGAGTGGGGTGAGAAGCAGGAAGAAGCTTTTCAAAAGTTGAAGTATAATTTATGTAATGCACCAATATTGTCGTTACCGGATAGAGTAGAATATGTTGTGGTTTATTGTGATGCGTCAAACCAAGGATTGGGATGTGTTCTTATGCAAAGGGATAAGGTAATAGCCTATGCATCAAGACAATTGAAGAGCCACGAGAAGAACTACATGACTCACATCTTAGATTTAGGCGCGGTGGTGTTTGCGCTAAAGATTTAGAGGCATTATTTGTACGAAACAAAGAGTGTTATCTATATAGATCATAAGAGCCTTCAACACATATTCGATCAAAAGGAGTTGAATATGCGTCAAAGGAGATGGTTAGAGCTGTTTAGTTATTATGAATGTGAGATTAAGTACCATCCTGGTAAAGCAAATGTAGTAGCTGATGCTTTATGTAGAAAGGAGAGAGTGAAGCCTCGACGAGTGCGAGCAATGGCTGTGACAATTCAGTCCGGAGTTAAAGGACTGATATTGGCAGCTCAAGGTGAAGTGTTTAAGGATAAAAATGTGATAGCTGAAGGATTGAATGGTACGGACCAACAAATGGAAAAGAGAGAGGATGGAAGCCTACACTATATGGATCGTATATGGGTTCCATTAGTGGGCAGTGTAAGAACCAAGATCATAGACGAATCTCATAAGACGAGGTACTCTGTGCATCCTAGAGCGGACAAGATGTACTATGATCTTCGGGACATGTATTGGTGGCCGGGTATGAAAAAGGAGATTGCTATTTATGTTAGCAAGTGTTTGACTTGCGCAAAGGTGAAGGCAGAGCATCAAAGACCGTCAGGTTTATTGAAACAACCTGAGATACCTGAGTAGAAGTGGGAGAAAATAGCTATGGACTTTATAATAAAGTTGCCAAGGTCAAGTAGTGGTCATGATGCAATTTGAGTCATAGTTGATAGGTTGACCAAATCGGCGTATTTCTTGGCAATACGAGAGGATTATAGTATGGAAAAGTTAGCAAGGTTGTACATCGATGAGATTGTTGCACGACATGGTGTACCAACATCGATTATTTTTGATAGGGATGGACGTTTTACTTCAAGGTTTTGGCAAACAATGCAAAAAAGCGTTAGGAACGCGTTTAGATATGAGTACAGCTTATCATCCTCAGACGGATGGACAAAGCGAGCGTCTAATACAAACATTAGAGGATATGTTGAGAGCGTGTGTGATTGATTTTGGTGGAAGTTGGAATATTCATTTGCCATTGGCTAAATTTTCCTATAACAATAGCTATCATTCGAGCATTCGTTGTGCTCCTTTTGAGGCGTTGTGTGGAAGGAAGTGTAGGTCGTCGGTATTGTGGGCTGAGATAGGAGATAGAGGATTAATTAGACCAGAGTTGGTGCAAGAAACAACTAATAAAGTGGTTATGATTAGAGATAGGCTTAAAGCTGCTAAAGATCGTCAGAAGAGCTATGCAGATAATAGGAGGAAACCTTTAGAGTTTCAAGTTGGTGATCATGTAATGTTGAAAGTCTCACCTTGGAAAGGTGTAGTACGGTTTGGAAAGAAAGGAAAGTTAGCTCCAAGATTTGTAGGACCTTTCGAGATTCTCGAGATAATTGGTCATGTGGCATATAGTTTGAGATTACCTGAAGAATTGAGTAGTGTGCATGACACATTTCATGTGTCGAATCTAAAGAAGTGTTTAGCTGATGCAAATTTGCATGTGCCGTTGGATGAGATTAAGGTAGATAAGACCTTATGTTTTGTAGAAGAGCCTTTAGAGATTATGGACCATAAGGTCAAAACTCTTAAGCATAGTAAAATACCTACTGTGAAAGTGCGATGGAATTCCGAGCATGGACCAGAGTTTACATGGGAACGTGAGGATCGTATGAAGGCTAAGTATCCCCAGTTGTTTGAGAATGCTATTGTCGAGACTAATGGTTAAAAATCTCGGGACGAGATTTCATAAAGGAGGGGAGTGTGACAAATGAGATTTTAGTAGGTTAGTTAAAGCCTGTATAATTTAGTTTATGTGTGTCATTATGTGTTTTATGAGTTTTTATGTGTATGAGATGGAAGTACATAAGTGATGAGTCATGGTACTTGTGGAAATGAAATCATTTGAAAGCTTTGCGTAGTTTCAAATGTCGTGTACGTAATATTCTGTGTACGTACTATGTATATGTAATTCATATTATATATAATAGTTTAGTACTTTATAGATTGTAGAGTACTTTCTATTTTTAGAAATAGTTAGAATCGAAGGTTGGTTTGAAAACTAGTTTGAAAGTTCAAGGTTTAGCAAAATAATTAAAGGTTTTTACTTAGAATTCAATTAAATGTATAATAAATAAATAAATAGAAAAAAATATAATTAAAAAGGTGGTTGTGTGGATCGGCCGAACAAGGGAAGAAAAAAAAGGAAAAGAATCCCAATTTGATTACAATTTGTTTTTGGTAATTATCTTTTCCTAAGCCTATAAATAAAAATCATAACTTAATCAAAAAATCACTTTTTTCTCTTCTCCTCTCTCCTTGGCCGGTAGAACAACACAAAGAACAAAGGGAAACCCAAAATTTTTTAGGGTTTTGATTTTCAAGAGTTAAGGTAATGTTTTCTAAATCTTTTTTCAATTCAATTGATTTTATTTAACGTAACAATCATTAAGGATGGATTAGGTTATTGTAAATAATCTGTAATTAAGAGGTTTTGATCATCAAAAATCATTTTAGGGTTAATAATTAGGGTTTTGGGTAAGTTAATTAGGGTTAACTACGCTAAATTCTAAATTTCTGTATAGAATTCTGGGCAGAATTTTAAGTCATCTTGCTTCGAGAGCCATATCTCGGTCAATACTGATAGATTTTAATTGGAGCCTAAAATTAAGGTACAGTGAGTATAATTTCAACCAAAAAGTAGGTTTCATGAATTAAATGTGTGGTGTAAAATTAGTCAAAATTAATCTAAACTAGATTACGTATGTCTAAACTGAGTTTTCGATGGGCAGATTTGTGTTGTGTTTGTCGAGGTCAAAAACCATATCAATACCGTCTTTTTTAATTTAATGGGATTGTACACAGTAGCAAGTTCATGATTGTTTATTGATTTTTCTAAAAAATATTTAGTATTTCCTAATTGTTAAGGGTTTGCTAAAGCTATTATTTTTGTTGGTCGTTTACAGGTCATGATATTGGACACTTTGTGATGTTTTGGAATTTTTATAAAATGGTTTAAAGACTCACTATTATTTTTATCAAAAAAATCAGATTAGAAGCTCACAACTCAGATTGTAGAGCTATAGGATGTGAGGAGAAGAACCAATTAGGTGTTTAAGTATTATATTTAGAGTCGTGTTGTAACTATAAAAACTGAATAAAAAGCAGAAAGTTGAGATTGTTAAAGTTTGTGAGGTAATTTTGTGTGTTAGTCAAGTATGAGATTATATATAAGAGTGAATCTCGAGATAGGATCTAGAGTATCCTTGCGGTTGTGATGTGACATCGATCTTGTGTGAACTCCCCACAAATATGGGTTCGGCAGCGGAATATAGGGTCCGGGGCGTGTTACTTCAAGATCATAGAAGCAGAATTTATAAGAATCGACACACAAAAGTAGGTTAAATTGATTACATTGGATTTAATTGAAAGACTTAATAAAAAAAGCATATGCTTTTAATTGTTCATTGTTGTGATTTTACTAAAAGTTGACAATTACCATTGCCCACCTATATGATTGACCTTATATCTTTAAGAGTGCAATCCAAATTGTATACTCCATTGCAATCCCTGGCATCACAGGCCCGTAATTGATCTCCTCGATAACATTGCTTTAAAAACTTCAATCATTAATGTTGGTGAATTTTCATTGTTTGATTAATAATCATGATATGCTGGACCGCCAGTCTTTTTAGTGATAATGCTACACTATAGCACGCAATCACTCAAAAACTAGATTACATTTACAACTAAGCTCTTGACACTGAAAGCTCGACAGTCTTGGTTCGCATAATATTTGTTCTCAAGCCCGCATGATGTTTTAAACCACGAAAAACCTCCTATATAATTCGAGACATGCTATAACGTTCGATCTCGGTGTAGCAAGTCACTACGAACGGGAGGTCGTTTTCCCGTATAATCTATTAAATAAACATATCGCTCGCTACATTATGTATTCCAACTACATCTATGCATATTGACAGTTCATGATAATGGGCTTAATTGGGTTAGCGGTTTTCTTAGGCAATCAATGTAATCAATACTTGCGTTGCCAATTTGTAAAACAAAGCATGTTTCACCCTAGATCTTAGTAAATCAGTAACAACTTGTAAAAGTGAGGTGGCTATGAAATAGCATTGAGTTTCTGATAATCAAATATCGTGAGAAAGGCGTCTAAGTAATATGATCGAATGCAACCTAAAAATTTGCATTGGTCAGTATAATGTAACGTAGTCACTTGATTATAATCTATAGTTGTTTTACTTCGTTAGCTATCGTGTCTGGAGCTATCACATAATTTAAGAGGTTCATGGACAATGAAAGTTACGAGGAGTAGGACACTTTAAATAGTGTATCACAAAAGAACTCGTCGCGTAAACGCTCCGAAGATGGACCTCATTATGAAATACTCCCTGTAATTTAGTACTTTGATAACCACATAACATTCTATTATAGTTCAATTCTACCATACTTATGGTTTTGGTTGAAAATTGCGTTTTATAAGTAAAAATGTTTATAATTATGTTTTAGTAAAACTAGCATATCTTTTGCGTTTTTTGCCCGATTTTGACGTTTACTTATTGCCATCTTTTCGTATTAGGTCGAGATTATCATAATTTGACATTTTGATATTTTGACCCTCTAGGTGTAACATGTACCGCTTTTACTGTTCAAATCAGACGTGGACTTTTTATAAAGAAATCGTTATTAGTCTTCGTACTAACCCGTAATGTATCGTATTTTTATTTTACTGTTATAGATCCGTTTTTAGTGATTCTTTCGAGGTCTCGTTCTCATTTTGAAAGTTCTATATTTTTTGTGGTTTACAAAAAAATTTAACTTTCTGTCATGATAGTAATTTTTATATAAAAATAGTTTTATAAAAGAATTAATGGTCGTAAACATCAGCGAAATTTACATACTCGTTCGTTATTAATCGAAAAATTGTCGTATTCTTATCATTTTTGGAATCTAAAAATGTGTATTATTTATTAATAAATATCATCACTTGATGTTATTAATTTTTATCTAAAAATGTTGTTATATAAATTTTCTTACGACTTCGTTATTTAACGTAAACCTCGTTTTTCTAACGTAAACTTTTTCGTTAATAATCGTTTAAAAGTTTCTTACTTTTTCGGAATCGTAGTGAAATGTATATCGTATAAAAATGAAAAAATATTTTGATTTTTAAGGCAATTGGGACAGATTGTTTAACTACATTCATAGGTTCATTTTTTTGACCTTAGTTTTTATGGTTTACCACTTTTACTTTTTTAAATAATAAAACATTAGTGTTCATAATTTTCATTTAGATCTTATAATTAACATTATTTTAATGAATCTTATAATTAATATAAGGTCCATAATAACCTTTAATTGTCTTAAGTATTTCTTTAACTTGAATAACATATTAATAATACTAGTAAAACCCTAATTATCCCATATCATGTTTACACCAAAAAAAAACATGATACATATTTTATCATTATTATTTAACATGATATATGTGATGTCAAAACATATATAAAATGTAATCCATATGATCATTTCAAGTTTAAATCTCTTTTTTCCATTTTTATGATAAAGAATCCTAAATGGTGAGTAAACTATATAGGAAATTAAAATATGCTTATAAAAAAATTGAAGATTATAAGAACATAAAGGTTGTCAAGTAAACCTATGATGAGGTTTAGAATGATTGATGAATATGCTAGTGACTTACTCTTTATTTAGCCACTCAAAACCAAAGCTTGCGCATTCAAATAATACCCTTGTTTTCTTAAACAAAACCGCACTTCCTTTTTATTAAGGAATACTATGGCTAAAGCTTAGCCCAATGCTTGGATCACTCTAGAAATACCTTAGAATGGATGTGTATAGGAGTGTATGGGTTGTATAAAAATTGTTATGGGTTTTGTTTGTGTGTGGTGTGCTTGTGCCGTTGGCTATATGGGAGATAAAGGGAAAGTTATGTGTGATTTTTTTATAAAGTGTTAAAGAATGAATTGTTGCTTAACTTTTTATAGTATAGATGCTTGTTTTGGTGCAAAGACATGGTCAACAAAAGAGGACAAGCATGGTCCATAGGTGTTGGTCTTGGTCTTACGGTATGAGCACATAGGTATTGGTCATTAGTCAAAGTAATTTAGGTATGGTGTGCATTAAAGAAGTATGTTGTTGTTTTGACCAAATGGAAGAGTTTTGACATATTACTTGTACACTTGGCAAGAATTTCGGCAAAACATGAGATATAGATGATATATCTTGCAACTTTTATGTATTGGGTATAAAAGTGGGTATTTGTTGAAGCGTAGAAAAGTTTTGGTGGTTCCGGGAGTGCCTAAACGAAAGAATTTATCAGCGAATAAGTATACTCTTTACGTATACGATAAAAATAAAATGAAAAAGTTAATAAATTAATCCTCATAATATAATTAATATAACCCTTGTCTGACTGTAAACATTTAATTGCTTTGATGCCCGTTTACATTGAACGCTAAATTTTTAGCTTTCGTCGGATTTAAATCTTGAATTCATGAAATTACAAGACAAACAGCGTTACTATGCTAAAAATAAATAGTTAGAGTTTTATCGACATAGTCTTGAACTTGAAATCACAGGGTGTTATTGACTTCCCCCCGTTTAAAGAGCCTTGTCCTCATGGCTCATCAAGGCAAGCCATCTTGACGACGGTGTGGTCTTGGTGAAGTGGTGTCGGATATTTTCTTCTTGAATTGGTCTTCACGCTCCACGTGAACTAAGGACCTCTCTTTGGAGTTCTTCAAAATACTGGTTGACTAATAGGATCCGAACTTCGCTTTAACACAGACTTTACTTCACGAGCCCACTAAGTTTACCGGGAGTTTTCTCAACAAATGAAGTTGTCATCAATGATGAAGTACATCCAACGGATCGGCTTATGGGTTCGTCTGGCATGGCGCTTTTTCGATTGATACATGAACGTATTATGAACCGCCAGAGTCAAGTCTTCGGGAAGTTCAAGATTTGTAAGCAAACTTCATCAAACTCTTTCTTTTTCATTAAAAGGTTCCAACATACCAGGGTTCAATTCCCCCGTTTGCTAAAACGTACAACCCCTTTCCAGGTGATAATTTTTGCTATGACTTTATCCAACCGACTTGGAATTCCATTGGCGCTTACGCTTCAGTATCGGCTGTAACTTTTTCTTGTCTCATCACGCGAGCGGGCTTGCATCATTGCTACATCTGGTTGATTTTCTCATTAGTCTCTTGAATCGTTCTGGGAATCCACCAGATGTCTTTGAGCACTTCTCTACTTTATCGCCAACAAATGTTGTGAACGACTCCTTTTCTCGACCATATTAGTGCTTCGAATGGGCTGCGGCTTGATTGCTAGCGTGATAGCATTGTTGTATTGATAAACTTAGGACTTATTGGCCAATGGTTAACCATTACCCTTTCCAAAGTGATTGCTCAAGTCACGCAGATTTCCTCTGTACCAACAATCCTGATGGCCTTTGATGTTCGGCCTTGACCTTAGCACAGGTCAAACACTTGTTAACATAAGTGGCTATGTCGGCTTTCATGTTGGGCCACCAATATAGCTTCTTCATGTCTTGGTACATTTTGTTGGAACCCGGATGAATAGAGTATTTTGATTTGTAGGACTCGTGCATGATCACAGTCTGCAAATCGCCATAACAAGGTAACCAGCTCCTGCCATTGAGGCACAGGGTTCCATCCGCACGTGGTTCCAACTTTTGTTCTCTAATCGCTTCTGGAAATTTAGCATTTTCAATCAACATTCCCCCAACGTCTTCACTCTTAATGTTCTCTGGTTTTCGCGCTTCAGTCTGAGCATTTAAGATCTGTTTGGGAAGATCCAAGCTAATAGTCATGACTAAGGCTCGAACTCTTAACGGTGGTTCTCGTTCTTTCCTGCTCAAAGCATCAGCAACGACATTTGCTTTCCCCGGGTGATAACGAATATCGCAATCGTAATCACTTAGCAACTCTAACCATCGGCGTTGCCTCATGTTCAACTCTTTTTGATCTAAAATGTGTTGCAAACTCTTGTGATCGGTGAACACCGTACACTTAGTTCCATATAAATAATGTCTCCAGATCTTGAGAGCGAACACCACTGCACCAAGTTCTAAATCATGAGTCGTATAGTTCTTCTCATGAATTTCTAACTGGCGTGATGCATAAGAAATCACCTTTTCTCTTTGTATCAACACAGCGCCCAAACCCTTCTTTGAAGCGTCGCAGTATGCGATGAAATCTTCGCTTCCTTCAGGTAATGCAAGGATTGGTGCACTGCACAACTTTTGCTTCAACAGTTGAAAAGCTGCTTCTTGTTTATCGCCCCATTCAAACTTAACCTTCTTTTGGGTGAGCTTGGTCATAGGTTTGGCAATCTTTGAAAACCCTTCAATAAATCTTCGATAGTATCCAGCAAGACCTAAAAATTGACGAATCTCCGTTGGTGACTTAGGAGATGTCCAATCCTTAATGGATTCAATCTTGGCTGGATCCACATGAATTTCTTCACTATCGTTCACATGACCGAGGAACTGTACTTTAGGAATCCAAAATTCACATTTGGAAAACTTGGCATACAACTCTTCCTTCTTAAGCAATTCCAAGATCTGCTTAAGGTGTTCTTCGTGTTCTTTCTGGTTCTTCGAATATATCAGAATATCGTCAATAAAGGACTCTATCACGAATTTTATCCAGATATGGTATGCCATATTCCGATCATGTCCATGAATACGGCAGGTGCGTTTGTCAAACCAAACGGCATAACTTGAAATTCGTAATGGCCATAACGAGTTCTGAAGGCAGTCTTCGGAATGTCTTCTTCTCGAACCCTCAATTGGTGATAACCTGACCTTAGGTCGATTTTCGAGTAGACACTCGACCCTTGGAGCTGATCAAATAAATCATCAATTCTTGGGAGCGGATAACGGTTTTTCACCGTTAGTTTGTTCAATTCCCGGTAATCAATGCACATCCGGAATGATCCGTCTTTCTTCTTGACAAACAAGACCGGAGCTCCCCAGGGTGAGGAACTGGGTCTTATAAAGCCTTTATCGGATAGCTCTTTCAATTGCTCAGATAACTCTTTCATTTCTGAAGGCGCCAATCGATAAGGTGCCCGTGCTACAGGTGCAGCACCAGGTACCAAATCAATTTGAAACTCCACTTGTCGAGTCGGAGGAAGACCCCAGTTCCTAGGGGATACATCAGGAAAATCTCGAACTATTGGCACGTCTTCAAGTCGCTTCTTCTCCGACTTGTCTTCAACCTCCTTTGCAGTGACATGTGCCAAAATAAAGATAGGAAATCCTTTTTCCATGTACTTCTGCGTTTTAGTGCACGAAATGATGTTTAATCGTATCACATTTCCCTGGTTACTTCCATTACCGTGTATGATTAAGGTTTCATTTCCACAGGGGATGCGAACAATCTTCTCGGCACATACAATGACCGCTTTGTACTTCGCCAACCAATCCATACAGATTATAGCATCGAAACTAGGAAATTGTGTTTATGTTGATGGGTGATTTATAAACTTCTAATGGCGAGCAAATTCGATAGCGAAATTGTCATAGGGCGACTAGTAATGTGTCTTGGCTTCTCGGCTTAGGATTTGGTGTAAGATGATGCCAACTTTATAATAAGACGGAGTGAAGGTCCGCTTAGTTGATATGGTTACTAATTTGATTTCTAAAAGTAAACGCGTTCTATGAATACGCACATAAAACATGATATAAGTAGAAAATTGTTTCCTTAACACGAGGGTTTATTATTTTATTTTTTTAGAGTGACTACTCTCAGCACGGCATGGTACCTTCCTGAATTATACATAGTTGATCAGGCCATGTATAATTGAGGACTAACGATGCATTGCTCATTTTCGTCAAAATAGCATTACAATTTCATAATATTCGAGAGAGTAGTTTGTAAGAGCAAATAAGGAACCTAGGTAAATATTGACGAAATTTTCATAATACGATAATTTGATAGATAATTTGAAATCATTCGTACAACTGAAATTTAAGAGAAATACAACGAGAACTCCTAAGGAGATAAAGTTTAAGATAATTTCAACTTAGGGTTTGCTAGGCAAGGCGAGCCAACTTTCTATTTTAAGCTTTGATCTCATCCTTAATGTTGTTAGGGTCTTGATTGGTTTCTCCTCCTCTTAAGGTATGCACCAATCCATGTGCTCTAGTACCTCTAATTTGGTTTTTATGACTTTGGTTCTTTCGCTCTGGGCAATCCCTCTTGTAGTGCCCTTGATTCCCACATTCATAGCAAATAGCCTTCTGACTTGCCACAGTGACCCTTTGGTTGTTAACAGCATTGGCATTTCCCGTACCCCTACAGTCACGGGCGATGTGACCATATTTGTTGCATTTATAGCACTTTGGAGCACACGGACCGTCATGGTGGTAATTGCACTTTGAGCACAGGGGTCTAGATCCCCCATATGGTTTCTTATCACCCGATCCAGCAGTGTATGCCCTGCCGGTATTTTGCCTCTTGATTTGTTGTTGTTGTTGATTCTGACTATTTCGGGAAGTGTTTTCAAACTTCCTTTTGTTCTCAGTCTGGCGTTTAGCAAGAGTGCTGATCTTTTTATCCACACGTTTCTGGAACTTCACTATTGGACACTCACTCTTGAAGTGTCTCAGACTTCCACACTCATAACAGGCGTGAGTTCGCCGATTCCTAGCAGCAGCAGGATTCACTACAATCCAGGGTATTGGTCAACTTCTTGCTATTCCCGAATTTACTTACATTTCCCTGTGGTTACCTTCCCACTTTCTCTTGTTGTTAGCATTCTCTGCTAACTTGCATTCTTGTTGTTCAGTCTGGCTTATTGGACTTACGGGCCTTGTTGGTTTTCGTTTTTTTTTTTATTTTTTACTTTTTTTTTTTTGTTGTCTAAAATGAAATAAAAAAAAAGCCCCCTCTGATAGCATTGTACTCATGGGCTACAACCGCTCAATTCCTCAACAACTCATCCCTTGATTAACGTTTATCATTGTTTCCTGAAAATCACTGGAAAAAAATGTATATGTAGTTTTATTCAAGGAAATTCATAACACTCCGTGATCCCAACAAGTAAGGTAAGATAGAGACACGTTATGCGTAGATATAAGATACACAGCATCCATGACAATAATAAATCCCCCTCGTACAGTAGCTTGGGATTCATAACAACAACGTAAGTTAATACTTAATACATCGTTTTACATGAGTAAAAGAGTACAAGCTTTTTATTAACACTACTAACCGAGTATTACTCAAGTTTAGTGGGATACAAAATGAGCTACACTGACAATCTATTTGTCCATGGCCAGGGTGCCTCTCAAGATTCTAGATGCTAGACTCTTATGTTATCTTTAAGTGACTCAACATTCTCTGGTGGTGGTGATGATGAAGGTAGCGTAGCAGCAAACTCGGTAATGCCTGCCTTAGCAGATGATGATCGTGGAGTATGGTGTTAAATAGACATCCATACTATACGGGATTTGGTCTCAAAAGACAAGATGATATGGTGTGGAGAGGTGGGTGATGTAGAAGTAGACTCATCAGTCTCAAATGCCTCTGTATTCTCAGCTTGAGGGGACAGGATCATCTGTAGGTACAGCAGAAGGGTCGGCCGGAGCTAGGTGCTCCTCCTCCTCCTCGTCCTCCTCATCCTTCTCAACATCATCATCGTTGTCATCATCAGATGACTTATTATCATAATTGTCTCATCCGTTGGCAGGATGGTCAGCAGGATCCTCCTCAGGGTCCTCTTCATCCTCCTCCGGATTGAAGTTAGCAATGTTGCTTGGTGATAGGGCTGTAGGTGAGGCATCAGCAGATAGAGGCTGATCCTTCATTGGTCCCTCTAGCTCCTCATCAGAAGCTCACTGGAATCTCTATGGCTCGGAACTAATATGAACAGATGTGTAGGTAACTGTCGTTAATGAAAACATAACAGCTTGCAACGAGCAAAACTTAACTTATATAAATATATTATATATGGCTGGTCTGGTTAATTACACAGTATGCATACTTTGGAATAAATGGTATTGTGGTTAGGTATCTTATTCGATAAGCTTAATGTTTGGCAGCGCTTAGGGACCTACGGAGTTATCGTACAAACTTGCCTAAAGAATTTTTCCCCTATTTTTATAATAGCCTTAAGTATAATGCATGACTAACCAAAACACAAAACACAAAGAATGCAAACTCATCTTTGTATATATACAATATACCCTCATAGTAATATACGGGTTTTTTTTTTGTTTTTCTATAATATATACACGTATATCAATTATGAATGCATCTTGTTCCAACCAACTAATGCTGCAAGTAGTGTATGCATGAATGTATGCACATGTGTATGGTCCCGTGTAAAACCCATTGTATGGAATTCGTTTTTGAAAACGGTTATAGTTCAGCAATAACTTTTGAACTGGTATCTCTATAACCTTGGCTCTTGATACCAATCTGTATAAACGCCGTATTGCCAGAACTGACAATAATGTTTTTAAAGTGCATAAAAAGTAAAGACTAATAACGTCCAGACAATCAATATGCCGTATCGTATAGAGCGGATACGCCGTATTGATGTCTGGAAAGACAGACTTGATAAAATTAAATAACATTCCGGGTTGTCTCCCGGGAAGCACTTTTGTTTACAGCGAAGTCTTTAAGTTAGACTTTTCTTCAGCTTCCACACACTTAAAGTCATCTCTCTTCTTAATTCTGTTATTCTAGTTTGGATATAATGCTTGTATCTAAAATGTATTCATGAGCTATGGTGCTTAACTTACTGTCAGTCTTTGTTCTATCATGCACAAAGAAGTCAAAACATTATATCATGATATACATACAAAAATATGAGAATTTGTTTTAAGTTAGATACATCATGACATGAATAATGAATGTACAAAAGATATAAACAAAAGATAAGGATAGGGGGATCATGGGTCTGGCTGCTGCTGGCCCTGCTGGGCTGCGAAGGTGCTAGCACCGTCAGTCCTCTGCCTAGTGCGTCTTTGGAATGCTATAGGTGATCTCCCTTGAAAAGTCCTATCGAATGCCTGGCATGTCTGTTCGCTAGCCTCCATCAGATGTGTCATACATGAAATCATCCATGTGGAGAATCTCCCCTGATCGGTCATCGATCTCTCCACAAGTCCCCGTAAAGTCCTGACATCCTGTCGCAATCCTTACACCTCCTCCTCAAGTCTCCCCAATCTTTGAGGCATAGTTCTACCCACAGCAGGAGGTGGTGGTGGCTGCTGAGGTTCCTGCACGAGTGCTAGAATAGCCTAGTCACCCTCATTAATAACAGGAGCATCCTCAGCGTCCTCAGCGATACCAGCCGCAGCAATAGGCTACCTCTCTTGTCCCAAGGCTACCCAAGACCATGTATCATCAATCTCCATACAGATCTATAACCTCACTAACTCAGCCATATCAATAACCGGGAGTGTAGGGGCAATAACAGTCAATCCCCAAAGCCTCTCCTCTGTCAGAAGTCCAAAATGCTTAGCTAATCGAGCTATAAACTGACCTCTAGAGATAAGATCCCCACTCTTCCTCCAGGAGCAAACAACCTTAAGTACTTATCAAATAAATAAGGGACGTTGACTAAGCCGACATCCATCCCCCTCAAATAAAACTGATTAGTCGCGGTCACCTTCTTAGGTGCCTGACTCCTCCTAACAATACTGCACGTAATCAACTTGTGGCACAGCCTAAGAATCGGATCCCTAATCAATGTGTAAGACGGGGTTATGCTAAGGAAATCTCCAGCAGATGAGATCCCTATCCAATAATCCTTAGATCCCCCTTGTTGGGGATTTGTCTCGCACTCTCGGCCCAGTAAGCAACGAATCCAACAGTTTTCATCTCCTCATTAGTGTGTAATCCTAAGGCTAAAATAAACTGCCTCTAGCTCAAGCGACGCCTAGCTCCTCCTAACTGAAACTGTAGGGCTCTAGCTGTGTCAAAATCAGTCACTGCCTCTCCAAACCTAAATGTGCTAAAAAACTCCAAAATGAGCTCATGCACCAACGGCCTCCTGATATCAAATAGCCGCCTCCAGGACCGGCTAGTGAACAAACTCACTCCCTGAGCATCCTTGTGCTCCATAAGCATCCTAGCACTCATCCCCTCAGCCATCAAGTCCGACAATTCCCCAAAATCAAATACCTGCACCCTGTGCACCTCCATCATGTATATCCTAGCCAATCTCGCCTTGAAATCCACTATATCAGCATCTGAGTACTGTAATCCCTCGTACCTAAGGTACTGGTGCCTCTGATCACGTGGTGGAAGAGCCATATCTATAAAATCGACGAGAATAGCACAAAGATTATAGAATTTTAAACATTATGTTCTGAGGGTGGATACGACGTATTCATAAACGGATACGCCGTATAAGGATCAATACATTTAATACGCCGTATAGGTTAAAACCAATACGGCGTATGGGATTGATGACTTAGGGTCCTTTTCTCATTAATACGACGTATTTAATTTACTTAATACGCCGTATTGAGGTTTTAAAATGGGGTAAAATTAAGCCAATACGCCGTATTCATTGTAGTAGATACGCCGTATTGCTCTGTTATATGAAAACAAAAAGGGGATCCTTATTTCTACCCATTTTAACCCATTTTTTAAAACTTCCTAATTCACATTCAAGGGGGTAAAGGCATTCAAACATAGGGTATTATGGTATATCACCTAATTCTCAAAAACCTTAACTCTAATTCTAAATTGAAATTTAATTCGAAATCGCAAATCAAAAAGAGAAAGGGGAAAGTTTATTACCATATGATCTTGACAAAGAAAAGAGTGTGATTATGAATCAAGAACAAGAGATCTCCAAGAATTTTTGGTGGTAAAATTGTTTGTTAGAGAGAGTGAAAACTTGTGGTAAAACTCAATCCGGTGTATCAGAGGGGTTTTTATACCCAAACTCGATACGCCATATTGATTCTTGATTAATACACCGTATTGGTGAGTGTTGTTGACTTAGTCAAGTTCTAATAAAAATAGTGGATACGTCGTATAGGTCTTAACCTAATACGCCGTATCTGTTCTTGGAGACCAGTTTTACTAATTTAAATAAAGCAAAGAAAATGTACCTTGGTCTCCGTAACATTCTTGTATAAACACCATCCTTATAATATCGTTTAGGGTCGAACGGAATGCCAAATGGCATATATAAATTCATAATGAGATAGAATAGCATTCCGTAATAATTCCAAATCATGATATTTACTTTTAAGTTCATGACAAAACTTCCCGTTCTGAAAGTTTTAGTGATTTTATCCTGACTTGTTTCAGAAAGTATATTTGAACCTTGTGTAATTTCATTACCCTTCGAAGACTGTATTATATCGATCTCATTATCATCATTGTCTTTTTCTGACTTTAAATCATCAGGATAAATAATGTTGAAGGGGAATAGATCATTAAAGTACATAACATTTTGTTCCTCTTCATTATATTCAGACAATGATGTTTTATCATTTAAATCAAATTCATCGATATGTTGAGGGCTTAAAATCGGTTTAGTTAATAAATCTGATTTAGACGTTTGTGTATCATTGTAAACAATGGCTGGAAATTCATTCTCAAAATCTTTAAAGAAGTCTAAATCATCAAAACAACTAACCGTAGGCTCAGGTGATGGAAGTGAAGGCATGCCTTTTTCATTATCATTTTTTGAATTCATTTTCAAATCATTGGTAAAAATTATTTTATAAGAAAACAAGTTTTTGTCAAAAACTACCATGTAATATTCATCGTCGGAATCATCAAATGAAATTCTAAAGTCAATTTCATCGTTAAGAGAACTTACCGTGGGTTCACAAGAAAGTGTTTTTTCAGATGATACCTTGTCATTAAAGGCTATAGCTAGGAATTCGGTTTCAACGGATCTGAGGTCGTGAATGTCTTCAACATACCAAATTTTATCATACTTAGCAGTTTCCTAGTTAAACAATTTACCACATTTTTGAGCTTTTTTTTCCTCGAGCCTGATGTATTCCTCCATGGTAATGTCTCGTCCATCCTGTAATAAACTTACTAGAAAAATTGTTAAATAGTCAATACATCGTATTCAGTGAACTAAATACGCCGTATAACACAAACACAATAAACAAACAAGATTATAAACTATCATGAACTACACTAATCCTAAAGGTTAGATCTAATGCTAAAAACCAAAATATAAAATAGAAATCAAGATTAATTTTTACTCCCCGATAACGGCGCTAAAAAGTTAATGTGTCGTTGTGTGGTGTATATTTTTATGATTCAAGTTTTAAATTTATATTTTGCCGACTTAACCAAAAACAACACTTTAACGGGCAGTGTACCCGGTCGGTGGTAGATTCGTGGTAAGTAGGGTGTCGAACACTTGAAGTGAGGTTAAATATCTCAATTTATTAATATTTTGGTTATCTAATATAAGTTAATTCTAATCTAAGTCAAACCTATGCTAATCCTATGTTAGTTCTACTCCTAATTCTAACAGGTAAAAGGGGGGTTTTCAGCTTGAGAGACTGGCACGGGTTTGGTGGTGACTACAATCAATTCAAGATACTTTAACCCACGCAAGAAAATTAACAGAAGATAAAAGAGAGGTCGATCCTTATGATAGAAAATTGTATTAGCCATCATTAATCCGATTAGAAGTTGGTTTGTTTATTCAGTGCAATGATTACTTATCTTGAAGAGGCATATCATTCTTAGACTTAGGCGGGACTTCATCCTAAGACCTAGACACATTAATTCTGTCACAATTAAAGCATCCGCATAAAGCATCCTTATTTTCTGATTATAATCTATCTTAGGGATTAAATCAATGGTGATCTTGTTAAACCCTAGCTCATAGAGACTTTACTCACTTACTGCTTAATGGCAATTTATACACTAGTAGTCTACTTATCCAACTATCCAATGGAATCAGAACATTATTTGTTGAACTATCAAGATTCACCTACTAGTCAACATGTTCAATAAACCAAAGGCAATATCCAATTAACTAGTTAAGCCAGAAGCGTATTATAACACCCCATTTTTGACATATAGCAGCGGAAGCTAATCTAGGGTATTATTTCATAGTACAACAGTCATAATCATAGAAAATGACTCAAAAGAGACGTTTTTAAAAGATAAGTTATCATTCATTATTTCATCAGAGTTTTTACAAACAGAGGTCCCAAAATCTACATGAAAACATAAAGTTTGAATGATAACAATTTAGCCATCTTTAAGTCCGTGCCTCTCCGTGCCATAAGTTGCTCAAATACCTGAGATAAACATGCTAAAAAGGTCAACACAATGGTTGAGTGATATTGATAGGTTTATGGTAAACAGTTTGAATACAAGTTCAATAGTGGGTTACGTTGTTATACATCCATAAGTGTAATAATTGCAATGAGTACAATTATTATAGAAAACAGTATTATTGCCCTAAGCTCATGTACCGAGACCTTGAGATAATCAATAATCACAATAAGTTGCCCCAACGGGTGCCTTTGCCAAACACCCGCATAGTGTTTCAAATGAAGTACGTTTGGTTACCAGAAAGTATAGGTACACCAATGGGGAAGCTCAGTCCCAAATAGATCTATTCACAGCATTCGCGCTTACTCTAAAAAGTAATTAACGGTTCATGATAGTGGGGTCTTAATGGCAAAAGTAAGGACTTAGGCAATAATATATCAGGATAGCATACAGTTGGAAAAATACTCGTATTCATGGTTTATAGCATGTATCCCCCTCGCGGGTTTATGAAAACATTAGAAGATTTAAAATGCGAGGCTATGAACTCACCTTAACAGGGGAAATCTGATTGATGGCAAAAGTATATAAAGTGAAAGTAACGGCTTCGTCACGCAACCTGGGGTAATATGTCAAGTCTTAATGTGATGGTTTATGTTTTAAAACTTATAAAGTTTAACGTATTACTTTGATTTATTAATTTATAGAAATATTGTATCACTGTTCGGGCCATCATAATTCAAAGGTTATGTAGTAAACGTTTGAGGAGCCAGGATCCTTTAAATCATAAATCCAGCAAACTCATCAAAACGTATACCCAAATGAAACTCCTCACATGAAGCTCCCTAGTAATGGATACGATAAGATTTTAAGTTTCTTCAAAAGTTAGTCGATGATAAATTACGTTAAATATATAATGTAATTGTTTTACAATGCGCTGATCGATGATTAATAACGATTAATGGGTTGGGTTTTAATAAAATCAAGTTTTATAATATTAATATATATTTTTATAATTTATATAAAAATATTATATTTTGTATTTTCAAGTTAGCAAAAATGGCAATATATAGCCTTGGTTTATAAACTTTTACAAGTTTAGTCCTTTATATATAAAGTATATATAATTTAAACCTTTAACTTTAGAACTTGGAAAAATAGGTCCTTATAGTTATAAATTTAGAATAATGACATTTTCAGTCCCTTTAGTTATAAATTTTAGAAAGTTATGATATATACCCCTATGCATGGAAATATTTGTAAAACAAGTCCAAAAAGCCATGCAAGCTTATTTTAGGGTTCCAAATGATATTTTCAGGTTATAGCTTATTAGAATAAGCTAAAATAAGATATTCTAATGTAACAAAAGTTTAGAAAAAGGATTTGTTAGCTAGAAAATCAAAAGGGATCGTTTTTAGTGTTTTAATAAAAAACACATGGGCTTGAGGATTCAAGGCTTTAACAAGAGTTCTTATATGATCTTAAGAGTATTATGAACATTCTAATACATATTATAAGCTTATGGAACAAGATTTTGAACTTACTTGAGCTAAAATGGGTTGAAATGGGGTTTTCGGGTTCGTACGCCTAATAATGACTTCAAGTGTTCTTTTCTCTTGATTCTTGGCTTCTATTCTGAGCTTAGGGACTTCACTTGATCCTTCTTGGTCTTTATTAAGACTCCATTATTGTATATGATGAAATTTGAGGTATGATTGAAAGAGGGTATATGTTTTGGCTTATATAGTGCTTAGAAAGACTTTATGCCTAAGTTTATGTGTTTGATTAGTATCAAGGCACCTTTAGGTGATTCATGGAAGCTAGTATGATGATATTTGAGAGCTAGAAGTGTAGATTTGAATGGTGGAGGGTGTTGGAGCAGGTTCGGGTACCAAGAGGTGACAAGGAGGTGTCTAGAAGCCTTGGAGCTTAAGGGTGGTGATGGAGCTACTTGGTAGGCTACTTGTGAGGTCATGGTGATGCTTGAGAGGTGGTAGGATGCTAACTTAGTTTAAAAATGGGTCAAATGAAGTAAAAAGGGTGCTGGGTAGGTTTAGGGTTTCGGGTTTGGATTTTTGGTTTTAATTTGAGTTAGGGTTAGGGTTTAAGATAGTTTAGGGTTTAGGATTAAGGTTTAGGGTTTAGGATTAAGGTTTAGGGCTTAGTTTTAAGGTTTAGGGTTTAGTTTTAGGTTTAAAGTAAAATTAGGGTTTTAGGGTTTCATTTAGGGTTTAGGGTTTTAAATTAGGGTTTTAGGATGAATTAGGGTTTAAAAGTCATGCATTAAGTGATTGTACCTTATGCTAAAGTGGTGGTAAAGTTTAAACATGGTTTAGAAGCTTAAATGACCTAATTAGGTTTTTAGGCATGATTAGCTTGTACATTGAGCTTTAGAAAGTTGTAACTTGATTCAGGAGGGAAAAGATATTCAAATTTTGTGTATTGATACTTTTACACATGCTTTAAAGGCTTGTACATTCATTTTATATGTATACATTACATATAATTAGGGTTTTGATGTAAACGTTAACGTTTAATGCTTGTTTTGAAATAACATTTTGAAAAGTACGTTAAATGGATAATGTACTTGGTAAAAATGATATTAAGATATAGACTTGACATATTAGGATGTTTACATGATATAAACATAGATAGAGATGACATTGGTAGAGGTGGCGTAAGCTTGTTTACTTTAGAGATGCAAGTTACGTTGCATAATGAGATAAAGCAAAAATTTCCCTGTAAAAAGGTGGTATATATATAATAGATGGATATTACAGTGCATTTAATTTAATAGATGGATATTTACATTGATGAAAATTACGGTTTGTTATAGATGATATCAATCAAAGAACTAAATGCAGTAGACACGAAACTCCTATCGGCACCAGTGTCAAATAAAATCGAAGCATAATGGTTGTTTAGGATGAGCGTACCAGTGACAACATTAGAGTTCGGGTTTGTCCCTGCAGTGCCTACAATACAAGCCCTTGCCACAGCATTACCATTCCCAGCTTGATTTCTTTGATTCTTATTTTTCAACTTTAGGAAATCCTTCTTGTAATGCTCCTGAACCCTACATTCATAGCAAGTTACACCCCTTTGATTTGCCTCGGAGTTTCTTTGGTTGTTGGCAGCAGCAGCTGGACTCCTACAGTCCCGAGCCAGATGGCCATTCCTCTTACAGTTGGTGCACTTGGGAGCACACTGCCCATCATAATGGTAGTTGCATTTGGGGCACGTAGGTTTAGATCCCCCATACATTTTCTTTTCCCGAGGCCCATAAGTATAGGCCTTTGCGCACCATTTCAGTAATCCTACCATTGACTCTCCTCGCGTTGCATAAAAATGGCATTTTTAAAATCTCTCGTCGTTTAGTGTGTGTGCCATGTAGTCCCTGTTATCCATAAACTTTAACCCTATGTCACAAACCAATAAGCCATTATCCAATAAGCAAAGCTAGAAAAGAGATAAAGGAAAATGGAAGATTTATTAGAGAGAGAAAGTGAGGGTGGAAGATTACACACACACACAAGTGAATGAAATGGTAATGAACACCTTCTCCATGTGTGGAGAGGGTTCTTTTATACCCTTAGCCATTTACTTGGCACATGGGCTTTTCTACTTAGGCCGGGCTTGGCTAAACTTGGGCTTTAAGCCCGAAACACGAACAATATTAGATTACAATCCAAGCCCGTGAACCCGGCTAGCCTATATTACTACAAAGACCTAATTGAATTTCTAAGACGATAACATTTTGTTTGACTTTATATAATTAAGGCTAAACATTCTCCAACCCAATGTTATTTTTTTTTGAGGTCTCTTTCTTCAATACTCCTCCTGTACCACCGATGAAGTTGAAGATTATGACTTTTTGATGTTTATGCTTTGCCTTATTTTGGTCTTGTCTTGTTTGTACTTAGCCGTGATCAGTCATGCTTTGTGATCTTAATTCTGGCTTTATCTTTTGAACTTTGAGTTTCTTGAGATCTTTATCTTGCATCATCTCATTGTCTTGAATTATCTTGATTTGACTTTCTTGATCAACTTGTGATATTGAATAAATGCTCATACTTGTTACATTCTTGATTTGACATATATTGATTATAAGTTATATACAATCTCCCTCAAATAGACTATTGATTTATTTGAATTTGAGGCTCCTTGATGGGCTGAGGAAGTTTAGAATAACATATCTGAGGTGAACGATTGACTTTGAAAGCTTGAGTATGAGCATGTGGTTTATGAAGTCACGACTTCGCTGGATTGAGGCTGCAACCGTAGTCTTATCCTGAATTAAATAGTTAGCAGTAAAGATGAATATGGCTTTTGTCATTCACTCTTGAGTTCGGTTGCATTATATCCTCCGGTTTCCCTTTTATAGTATAATATACTTATACCTGTGATCAGGTAGATTCATAGTAATCTCCATGACAGGGTTTCCAGCTCAAAGCGTAGGGATCTTCTAACATTTGATGTATTAGATTCACCATGCTTGCTAAGTTTCATTACCGGGAACGTCTCAAAGCAGAAACACGGTAAGAGTGATTCAGTTAGTTACTATCTTATGATTAAGTCGTCAATTTATTTACTTGAAACAAAATTTATATCTGTTATCACAAGCTGATTCATATAGAAATCTTGCAAGTCACCTACACAAGAGCTTGTTTTGATGTTGGCTCAGCTGGATTTCCATCTTTACTATGAATACTTAAGTATCAACTAGGATGTTCTTGGCAAGTCTCAGGATAATGCGTAGGTCTCTTTGTTAACAACTTGTGAACTTTAAGGTGTTCATGCAAAGGGTTTATTAACATGTGTCCTAATGAGATTATTATTTGATTCCTTTTGGCTCTTGACTCGATTGGTGCAACTTTTAGTTTTAGTAATCGGAGGATGGTGCAGCACTGCCACCTATTCAATATCAACTTTCTCGGAGTGAGATGTCAATAGTAAATGTGTGGTATCTCTGTGACAAATGAGACCAAGTTTCTTTGAGAGAAAACCGAATGGCTGGAAGGGTTGTGCATTTCATCATTGGAGTCCATGATGCGTCTTCAATATCATACAATCATCTGTGGTGTTTGATTAGGTTATGTATTGACCGTTTATGCAATTGGTGTAAGGAGGGATTCTTTCTTTAGACCCTTTATCCTTACATTTCTTTTTAATTCTTCAACCCCTTCAATGCTTACCAAGACGTCATTACTAACACCTTGTTGTGATTGTTCCAGTGTTAGCTCAATCTTAGTCTGCATTTTTCCCTTATATATATTCTTCTCCATTCTTAAATAAGGCTGCTATTTCTAACTATGGAGTGGCCTTGGGTAGATCCTCCGGTTTCTGGTTGGATGTAGGACTTATTTCCTAACTAACCACCTTTTGACTTCAGTATCATCGTGAAATTTGAGTAGGTTGTTGGGTATGAGATCGAACCCATATAACATTTTATGACATTGTTTATTTTCAAAAATACCCCTACACCATGTGCTACGAGGATTGGTATTGTTTGAAATGAAGGAAATTGTCTGCTCTTTAGAGTTCTTAAAGTTCACATTCTTTATATCAAAATTTTTTATCACATTTTCTCCCTTTATTTTAAATAATAAATAATACTTAATATTTGAAATATTCAATGATTAAATTTTACATGAATAATTCCACGGGGAGAAAAAATTTTACTACGATTTTGCTTGTTTCATTTTCAGATTGCTCCACTTCATAATGTATATGTGGGATACAATATTTATTAAAATGGACATATTGGATATGAAAAAAATTGATGTGACTACACATAATGTTGATGACGGAGTGGAGTTGTTGTGAAATTGTATTTATTTATTGACATTAAGTTTCAATCTTTTAATTAAACAAAAATGTTTTTGGATACATAAATGGGACATTGAGAGATGTATCTAACACATTAAAAGGCTTGTTTTAAAAAGGCTCCCCCTCAAATTGATTTTACATAAATGGACATTATTTCGTTACTACAATTCATTTGAAAATTATGTCGAGGAAAGGGAGTGTTGAAACACAATTTTAACAAATACCCAATTTTTATAGAATATACCCACTATTATATTGTAGACAAATTTGAAATTGAAAGTTCTTTTTTGAAAAATTGTGTTTCAGCGATTTTAAAAAAACACATGATAGGAAGACTTCTCTTCTATTTTAGAGTAAGCGACTGAAGTGTTCTAATTCCCTATTACATTCGAGACCGAGTTTGTGCACTGAAATGTTACTAAGTCATAGAGAAAAATTTTGAAAATGACATGTTTTGAAAGCATTTGAAACTCCTGTTCGAACTCATTTACACGCCCGTGTCGTTGATGTTAATCAATTATTTATAGGTACGAAATGTTATCGATTCCAGAGACATGTCGAGAAAGGATTTCTTTTTGGTATTTTGAAAATTTGCTGATTTTATATTTGTTTTTTTTGTTTTTATATTTTTCTATTTTCTTTTTGTTGTTTTTTTATTTTTGTTATTTTATTTTTCAATTTTTTTTTATAATTAAAAAATAAAGTGATTATAAAAATATTTACAAACAAGTTTCCATTAGGCAGTTGAAGTTGTAGCTAGAGTTGAAGTGGATGAAGTTGAATCAGGTTGTTGACGTTTATTTGATGCATCAGTAGTAGTGACAGCGGAAGACTTTAAAACAACTTGATTTTCTCCATTGAAATATTCGTCGAACAAAGGATCGAATAGGCAATCAGCTATTTGACGTTGTTACCGTCTCAGTGCTTGATGAATCTGTTGTTGACATGTGGATACGAGGCTTGAAACAGTTTTGATTCGAACGTCATTTTTCTGTTTCATCATTGTGAATCCACTTTGACAATGGTTTTTGAGATATCTGATTTTTCAGCATAACAATACTCTGCGTTTATTCCTTGTTGACATTACATAAAGGTTCCTGCACTTAAATCAAGACTTTGTTCCTTATGTACATTGATGATGTACCTGCACTTACATCCAGAGTTTGTTTGCATTCATGAATATGAGGGATATCTACATTTGAACCATGTGGGGGTTCACTGTCAACCTTGCTTGTGCAAGAGTCGGATAACTTTCCTATAGGAATCCACCTAAGACCAACAGATTCAAAAATTCTACCCGTGGGTTTCCACCTAAGATCAAATCTAGGAGATGTTTTCTCATACACAACGGAAGTCTTATTAAAAGAAAACCTATGTCATGTAAAGATCTGCCTACTAGGTTTTTGAGTATGACTCTTTTGATCTACGGGTTTGTTACTGTTTCTGGTCTTATAGGATTGAATCTTAGCACGTGAATTTACTTCCTTCAGGAGTTTTGTTATACAAGTATCATGATTTGCATAAAAGACACACTTATGACATGTAGAACAAACAAAGTTTTTGGAATCTGAAAAAGAACTAGAGTGATCTGCTTTGGGCACAGCCGTTATCGTAACGCGACTACTCTTAGATACAGGCAAAATCCTAGATGTTTGATTGTT
>BQNB010049004.1:29805-42257 GCA_026074375.1 Tanacetum coccineum | reverse complement strand
ACACAGTCTTTGAAATCACACATAGCCGAATTCATACCAGAAGATCCCATACAAATGTCTTCCATATTCAAAGCAACATTAAAATCACCAAAAAGCACCCATGGCAGCCCACTGACCACCCTTTTATGGAGCTTTAGGTCAGCCCAAAGAACACGTCTTTCTCTTGGATCATTGCCTACATAAATAAACGTACAATATATAATTTTTTGATCAGCTCGATGTATAACCTTAGCATGAATAGCTTGATCAGTTTGGTGCATGACAACAACATCAACAACATCTTTATTCCATCCAAGGATTATTCGACAACCTTTATTACATAATCCAGCATTCGACGTCCAATCCCAATTTCGAAAAACCTTAGAACTCACATTAGCTAACGTGTTAATCTGCACATGGGACTCCAATATAGCATAAACATTTAGCTGATTTTCACTCATAACCTGCCGAACCTCCGATTGTTTAGGGGTGCGGTTCAAGCCCCTAATGTTCCAAGCCGCAATACTAATCATTAAAGACGTCATTAGAGTGAGTGCTTGCCCCCTTATGGTTTAGAGTCTGAACAACAAAAGTTTCCTCTACCTCACTATCCGAATCCACTTTAGTATCAGCTTGATTACTAAATAAGCCTTCCTCCATGTTACTACCACTAGTTTCGCCCTCATTCACAAGCCGTACAGCCTCATCATTAAGCACCTCAAAATGATTTGTAGTAGTAACCGGAACAGTTACAACTTGTTTAACAGGCTTGTCAGCCGTTTGAGCAGCTACATGCCTATATTCAAAAGTTTTTGGCTTATTTAACTTTATACCTCCTTGCTTATTCCAGTTATTAGTCCCTTGTTTCTTCCCTTTTCGTTTCCTGTTTGAAACAGTGGTAAAGCCATCTGCTTGAACTTCCTCATTCACCGTGACAGCTTCCTTTACACTTTTAGGACATTGCGCATTAGTATGCCCAAAGACGTGACACTCCGTACATAGAGGGGGCTTCCATTCATACTCAGCTTGAATACATACCTTGGTGTGTGCCGTTCCATCTTCATTTGGGACTGCCATAGTGACTTCCTTCTTTAGCTCTTTAGCAGCACTGACTTCAATAAGTGCCCTAGCAAATCCAATTCTGCCCCATGGGTCATTACACATAGCACATGTGAATGCATCAAGCATCACAGGTTTGCCTATTTGCGAGGCAATAAGGCTCAGGCCATCTTCAGTATAAGCTACAATAGGCACTTTATGTAACTTGACCCAAACTGGAACACTTGTAACTTTGTCTTTGCCCAACGATAAATTCGGCGTCCATTTGTTAAGAATAATGGGTGTGTTTCTAATCATCCAATGACCTTGTTCTAAGACTTGGTTTTGAAATCCTTGATTTTGAAAATTTGGAGCATGATTAGTTGGAGCTTGAAAAACTTGATTACCATGAAAATTATTTCCCCGATTAAAATTATTCCCTTGACCTTGATTTTGATTATACCTATTTTGACTATTTTGCACCAGAGCAAAATCGGGTGGTGCCATATGGTTACTAACACGGTTTGGAGGGGCTACTTGATTGTAAGTACCCGTTGCCGCACAAACATTTGATTGATTGCTATCGGTATTAGGACAATTGTAATAAGCATGAGGCCCACCACAAGTAACACATATTTCCTCAACCTCTTTAACCGTAGCGGGAGTGACAACTTTCTTAGAAACAATCTCAACTAAGGTCGAAATTTGGTCCGCAAGCTTATCAATTCTCTCATCCGTCTTACTAGAACTTTCCCTAGAATTCGTATTCACCCTAGAAACATTCGATTTGTTTCGTGAATAACGAACTTTTGACTTATTCTCAATTATGTTCAAGGCCTCTCTAGTAGTCTTACTCAAAAGATTTCCACCCGCCGCGGCATTCAAGGAGTCTTGATCATTATCATTTAAACCATTATAGAAAGTATCTATTTGGGTTAACTCCGAAAATCCGTGGTGGGGACATGCTCTAAGCATTTCCTTAAATCGTTCCCATGCCTCTCCAAATGTCTCATCGAATTTTTGAGTAAATCGAGAGATTTCATTCTTGAGGTGGGTGGTCTTCGAGGGAGGGAAAAATTGATTCACGAATTTGTTTACGAGATCATCCCAAGTCAAGATCGAATTAGGAGGTTCTTTATCGTACCAAATCCTAGCGGCCCCCTCGAGTGAATATGGAAACATCATGAGTTTAATCACATCATTCGGAACTCCCCTAAATTTCAAAGTTGAGGTAATCCTTTTGAAATTGTTGATATGAGTATGGGGATTGTCCCTCTCAAAACCATGAAATGGGCTAGCTTGGACTAATTGTAGCAAATTCGTCTTAATCTCAAAATGATCCGCATTAATTTCTGGTATGACGATAGCTTCTCCATACCCTTCCGTGGGTGCTTGGAGTAGCTCTTCCATTGTTCGATTATCCGCCATTGGTGCAACTTCAACGATAGTACGAAGCTCGGGTTCGACTACGTTTGGAGCACGTCTTCTATTTCGACGTCTCGGAATGGTTACGGGTGAATTATTTGGATAATAGGAATTTCTAGTGCGCATGCACTATGCAAACAAACGAGGTGAGAAAATATATACACAAAAATATTTTTGTTTCACCGAATAATCAACAAACTTAGGGTAACTCCCTTAAGTGAAACTTGCAAGCAAGCGGGGGACGTAGTGGGAGCGAATCACCTTAAAAACGTTTGTCCCTTTGGGTCGTAGTTCCTTGGAACAACCCTCCTAATAGCTTATTTCACAAAAGAGGTGCGCCTTTTTCGTAAGTGACACAAGACGGCTACTTTTTTTTGAATCTTTAGATTGGGAACTTATTAATGGATATTCACAAATTCTCTAGTAAGAGAATTAACTTGCTTTGTGTATTTTATTATTTAAGAGAGAACAATAAAATTCGAAAAATCCGGAAGAGCAAATATTTTTGTATTTTTTTTCTATTTATTTATTAACTTCTACATATAGTAAAAAGAAAAAGAAAAATATTGTTTTACTTTTTTTTTTAAATTTTTGATTTTTTTTTAAAAAAACGTAACTTTCGAAGACGAAAGGTTCTCCAAATCACGATCGACAAATTCAAACGAGAGAATCTTAACACAATTCCCCGACAACGGCGCCAAAAATTGATCGTTTCTCAAATATATATACGTATAATATCAAGTATAAGAAATTCACTAATAATCCTTGAAGACAAAGATTAAAAGCAAAATCTACTCAAGATACCGTACGTTGACCGGTAAGTGTTCACCGGGTCGTTTATACCCCAAGAATTATGAATTGAAACTCCGTTTTTATTTGGACAATGATTTGAATGGATCTAAGATCTTTGATTTCGCAAACTAATTCCTTCTAGTGGGCAAATAAAGGCACATTTAAATCAATTATAAGAAAAATGCATAAAAACGTTAACGGGAAACGTAAAAACGAACACTTAAATCTAAATTGAGCAAAAATAAACCAAAAAAGGTCAAACTAATTTTCCTAGATGCTAAAAGACTAAAAATGATTTTTAGAAAAAGAAATTTATTTTTTTGATTTTTATTTTGATTTTTATGAATTTTTAAAAAATTTAAACTAATTAATGCAAGAAAAATACTAGACTATGATTTAAAAATCTAAGAAAATTCCTAAAAATTGCTTAACATGCAAGGAATGCAGGAAAATTATCAGCTCAGAATAAGCCTGAACGAATAAGCTCGGAAAAATGAAACAAGCACTCGAAGTGCTTTTTATCTAAAGAGCTCAAAAAAGATGGTAAATTAATTGTTTGTGCACCTTAGGACGTAAAAGTCCCAAGGGCGCAGTGGTTGTGAGTGTTGTGTTGAGGTGTTGAAAGGTTGAGGTGGGTAGAGGCCAGGGGTTTGAGCCTTGCTCACCCCTGATTTCCTTACTTCCCTTTTGTATTCTTCAAAAACTTTTTGATCAAAGTTATTAATCAGCTTATAATAAGCAACTTTTGTGAAGAAAGCTTTTTAGAAAATTAACAAATAAACCAGAATTTGAGCTTAAAAACACAGAATGCACATAAAAGAACTATGACCTTTTTCACAAAACTCAATTAGCTTTAAAAACTTAAATAAGCTTAAGCAAGATCTAGACAAGCACCAACAACTTATAACTAGCCTAATAAGCAAGACTGAATCAAATCTAAGTTAAAACTACAAGTCATTAACTGAAAAAAACACTAATAAGCACTTAAGGGAAAACAGTTACCAAAACAGACTAACAGGCAACTTTGAGCTTATTTTTAACTAAGCTAACAGAACCTTATGGCTATAAGACCTATACCATTTGAAAGCCTATCCTATAATCTATCCAAATTTACTTTTGAAAAGTATTCTGAAATCTATTTAAGCTATGAAATATCCTATTGAAAAAGGCTGTTTAAGTAGAATACACTATTTTTGGTTTTTAAAGTTTTTATGAAAAGACAAAGTACAAGCTTGCAGATCAAAAACAGATACACAAATAAGCTATTTAACTTGAAATAAGTCCTAACTAATCTAGATTGTCCTACAAACTAGTTGTGCTCTAAGTTTGAAAGGCTAAATCCTACTTATTCTAGCTGAAATTTTGCCAAAACCAATTTATGCTAGCTGATGCACTTGACACATTTTATAACCAAATCTCAAATCAAACAATGCAGGCTTAAATTCTTTGATTCTACACTCTTTAAACCTCAAAACAAAAGCAGAATCACCAACTATATTAGCTAGAAACAAATTAAACTAAAAGAGTTTATGGATCTGAGCTTATGACCACAGGTTAAAACAACTTACATACAAACTTGGTTAAACTTGATTTAACCTACAAAGATCTTAAATCCTGACCTTATAAACCTCAGTATGAGATTCAAATACAATTTAAAGAACCAAATGGCTAAGGGCAGTACTAACTGCCTGAACCAAACACCCTTTTAAAATGATTAAATCCATATTCAACTTATAAAGATGAGAATTAAGGCTAGAAACTTAGATACCAGATGGTAGACAGCTTAAAACAAACCTAATGAACAAAATACAGCAATCAAATAAGCAAAAACTATAAGCTACAAGCTAATGCTAATTTTTAAGTTTTTTTTACTGTTTGATAACAAATACTTGCAAATTAAAGATCTAAACTAACAAATGACTAAATTAAGCATTAATCAACTATATTAAGCATCAATAAGCTAATCTAAACATCTATAAGCTAGTATTGAGCATAAATAAGCTAAAGTGCAATTTAAAGCTTTAAAATGTAAAATGAGAACTTACAAGAGCCTCTGCACAAAACAAGGCTATTAATGCTTTTAAAAGCTACTCAACAAGCTCCAGCTTATCTAATGATAAGCTGGTAAGGTCCTGGAAGCCCTTCCACAACTGGCTTCCCTTCCATTTAAAAGTTGAAGTAATTTGATGGGAGGATTTGAGTATTTTAAAGCTCAGTTAAGCTTTGAGAGCTTAACTGAGTGATCAACTAACTTATTAGTGATTACTGAGAGCTTATTGAGCTTATTTGAATATAAAAGAGCTTGATTAAACCATAATGCATTTAAGTGAAAACATGAATTTCGAATTGAACTAAATGAAAACAAACTTTTATTGATTTAATAATACTGATTACAAGCTGTTGAAAAGGAAAATTACATTATTTGAAAAGCAATAAGCTAAAACGACTTAATAAGCTAAAATTACATTCTATAAGCTAAAACTACTCTAAGTCTAGATGCCTGTGTGAGTGAGAGGAAGTCTTCTTTTATAGGGGTCAATGAAAGGATCTAGGTTCTTGGACGCTCCTTTCAATCTCAGCCATCAATCACTAACTAATCATTGGATCTTGATTTTAAGCCGTTGGATGAAAAGGATCACACGGATTACCAGCGTGGCAATCCCACTTTCTTGGAGGCCTTGTGCTTCTTTTCTACTGAATTTAGTCTAAATTTCCTTATAAGTTGTGTTTCTTTGATGATTGTGTGTCATTCCATGTGTCAGAACTGGCCAATCATTGGTTTTGATGACGTCTTCTCTTTGCTGAGTTGGAGCTTGGCACTAGAATCTTTAAGCCACATAGGATGAGTGTATGGGAGATAAGTTTTACCCATTTGATTTTGATGGAGGGTAAGTTTGGGACGAAGGTGAATAGTAAAACGTTTTCCCGCTTTTTCTTTTCTTTATTTCATTTGACCAGATCATATAAGAGGGTGTTTGACTTGGGCTTAGTTTATATTAAAAGGGTATTAGGCCGCGGGTTGTGGTTTGGGCTCGGTTAAAGGGTTAAATGGTTTTGGGTTTATGTTAGACTTAACGACCGTTAGTCACTTAGTAATAAAGGACTAACGGTGTTATTGGTTTTAGGGACTTTTGGTGAAATTAATTTAACATTAAGGGTATTTTGGTGATTTCAAAGGTTTGTCTTCACATGAGTTGACCAATGGTTGACTATGGTTGACTTTTGTTGACCTTTGCTTGATAAACTTTTAGCTCTTGTGTACTCTTTTCATCTCGTGTTCGTTTTTGCCTGGTTTTTGGCTCTTTTCTTGTGATTTTTTTATAATATTCGTACCTACACATCACAAAAGACCAAATACACAATATACAAGCATAATATGTTCATTTTTCATCTTTTTAGGGTCATTTTTGGTATAAAACGGATATGTGATTTCTCACATATCAAAATTCCCCAAACTAAATGATTGTCGTGTCCTCACGCAATATTATATGCTCTAAAACCAAATACTCCAAAACCTCCCCAAACTAATCATTTGAAAAGTAGCAAAGTCTTTTGTGGGGACTAGAATATAATATTTAATCCTTTATGAAGTTAGTCCGTACTTTTGGGTTATGTCATAAGCAGCACAGGATTTACTTAAAAAAAAAAAATAGAATATATATTTATTCAAGGCTCGTAAACCGTTATCAACATCCCGAGCCGAGCTATATAATCCAAAAGCTCGAGCTCGGGTTCATATATATGGTATCGAGCCAATTTATGGGCTTGAACTTGTGGGTTGGAGGATGACAGTCTCGATAAAAGCTCGGCTCGGTCGAGTCGAGTTTGAACTCGAGCTCGAGTTGCTTGATAAAAGCTTAGCTCGTTTGCACCCCTAGCTGGAACTGTGCTAAATGAACCAGTCCTGGGTATGATCATGTTCAACTCTTACCACATGCAGGATTTTGTTACCATTAAAGACTTTAGAGATTTCCCAAATGAGATGTTGTGCACTATATAAGAAATCTTCTTCATACTTCATCAAGGTCAAGCGGCTAATGATAATCATGCCAGGTACCTTTAGTGTCCCTTTGCTTTGCTAAAGTATTGACAAAACAGAAACCCTAAAACCCACCAACTAACGAAGGACCATTAAGCAGCTAAGGCACTAAATGTTATAATCGTTTGTAATAACTTTATCTTTTGTAATGTAATGTAATGAAAGTCAATATGAATGGTTTATCAGTTTATGATTGTCTCAATTTATATCAGTGTTTTGTTAGAAGAAGTTATTTTGCTTCACTTACTACGGGACTATTAAAACGTTAGTCTATTTGTTATTTTACAAATAGGGGGAGATTGTGGGTCATTTCCTTGAGCCGTTTAAGTCTCGTTAAAGCATTTAAACATAAATCCCCTAAGTATAATTAGTCAAGCTAAGACATTCATGCTTGAGTCGTTGAAGAATAGATTCAGCATCATTTCTCTTCAGGTCATTAGAAAGATCCAAGATCAATTTTCACGTCGAGTTATGTGGCGGTTCAGAAACTAAATAAGACCTTAGTAAGAGCTTCAGTTAAGCTTGGTTGACAATTCCAAGCTAAACGATGTCGATCTCATTCTTAGAAGATTGAAATGAAATGTTGCACTTCTAGAAGGTTTACAAGGCGGGAAAGAGATTGCTTTATATCAAAAGGAATAAAGCTATCTCCTTGGGAATGATACTTCTAAAGTTGATACAAAAGTATACTTACGACATTTCCTTACAGGACTTACCTGGTACTTATAAGCTTGCTCTATTAAAATGGCATACACCTCCTCCCAACCTCCACCCCCTCGCCTCCCCCCAACCCCACCACCCCCCACGCCCGCCCCCCCTCTGCTTAACCACAGAACACATTTTAATTGCTTGCCATGTATACTAGGTTAACTTGTAAACCATAATTCCTTTGCCTATAAAAGGAAAGGGGTGTTGAGAGTAAATGTCATCTCTTTCAATTAATGTGAAACACATTGAAGAGCATCTATCTCTCAAACAAACTGAATAGAAACTACTGAAGCTGAAGCTTCAGTTCTAGTCGAATAGTTTTTTTCTTCTCACTTATACTCACTAAACTTTGGTTAGAGTTTACAACATTAGAATGAATCCACGACCCAATTGTCATCAAGCTCACCTTGCTTATTTCCGCAAAATAAAGTTTGTTCATAGATCTTATTTGATTCGAATAAGAACCTATACGTTGAAAAGTTATTTCTGTGTGTTTTAAACTTGTTCTTTATATATATATATATATATATATGTGTGTGTGTGTGTGTGTGTGTGTGTGTGTGTGTGTGTGTGTGTGTGTGTGTGTTTAAAACTCACCTTGTTGCCATGCAATATGATTAATTTAACTTGATAAACCTAATATCACATTCAAATGGACCAATAGGTACTAAAACGATATAGTACCGAAAAAACCTAAAATTCGAGTAGTCACAAGGAAAGAAACCAAATGTCCCAAAAACCTACTGTAACAACCATAGCTTCGTCACAAATCTAAAAGAATTAAAACCTAACTTATTATTAATCACTCAAATCATCAAATTTACTATCTTTAAATCATCTTGATCATCATCATTGAAAAAAAATAAAGGGAAATGGTTTCTTTTTGGGCTAATCGCACAAAAAGGTATCACACTTAGAGTCAATTTGAATTTTAGGTACTCAACTTTATTTTTCTCAATTTAAGGTATTGAAGTTATTTTATATGCAAGGTAAGGTTTTTTCAAATTTTCAAAAGCAATTATCGGGCATATATTTAGCCGAAATGACTTTTAAATGCTCAATTATAACAATATATCACATTAATTAACCGAATCATCCGGAAAAAATGACCGGTAATCCAAAAAAACCTTACGTTGCGCAAAAAATAACTTAGATACCTTAAATTGAAAAAAATAAAGTTGGGTACCTAAAATTCATATTAGCCTTAAGTGTGATACCTTTTTGTGCGATTTACCCTTTCTTTTTTTACCTATGCAATAAGACATCCCTAATATGCACCGTAGTTTGCAATGATTATTAGTTTATTTTCTAATAATAAGGATATATAGTTACATCAATGATTATTAGTTTATATATCGAATTTCGCACGTATCAGTATACATATATTAGTTTGTCGAGTCAAGTTGTTAGTCACATACGACTATATTAATTGTTACTTTATTATATCTAGTTTGCATATATCAGTATATATAAAATGATTATTAGTTTATATTGTATCTAATTTGAATATATTGATTTTATGTAGAGAGATGACATAATTTTTAAAGAAACCTTAATGTTGAATATCGATGCATGTTATATCCTGTTTTTTGTTGTTAGCGTGAAATCTATAATTTTGTTTTTGGTCTAACAAAAAGCGGGAAGTACTAGATAGGTACCAATTTCTCAGTACCGGTTCCGATACCCGAATCTCGTTCGCTACGGTACCGGTACACCCATTTCATGCTCGAGAAAAAATCGGTACCGCCAATTCAGTACAGGTTCGGTACCAATCTGGTACCGTGCTCATCTCTAAATGAAACTAATCTCCTCAAAAGCCTATAAATACCAAGGCATAATAAGGGGATTCACAACACATCACATAATCTCATCTAACCCTAAATCTCTCCCTCTCTTCTCTTTCTTTGCTCAATCAGATAACACAACCAAAAAGTGTCGAACCCTTTTGTGCCAAACCCTAAGTTGACGAAACCCCAAGGGTTTAACCCTTGTATCGATCGACCTAATACGCATGATTAGGGTTTCCCAAAACCCTAATTCGTGTAACCCTTTGATCCCGGGGATCAATTAAGGTTTTACCCGGATTTCATACTCGGCTAACTTGCGATAGGTTTGTAGCCCTAGTAATACATGTGCAGTACTGGTGGATACCTGACGCAGTCTAGAATAAGTGATCATTCTCGAAACCCTAAAGATCAAGAACAACATCAAGAATTAAGAACGAGGAGTTTTGTGCAGCTGAGAAGTTTAAAGGAGATTACGCTAGCAGGATTTACAAGTAAGCACTCCTAAACACTCTTTATATGTGTTAGTTAGGTTTTATCACTGTGTAGGTAGATCAAACTATTAAGGTCATGGTCTGCATGGCCTTATGTGTTTATTTTACGCTGCGTATTTCTGAGCCATGCAGGATACCACCAGAACCCTACAACTCAAACCCTGATTTTCTCAATGATTCGGCACTTTTCAGAATACTTTTTGTCTGATACTATTGTTTCAAGATCTATCAATTAACAAAGGTTAATTAACCAAGAATAATTGAAAAATCAAAACCCTTAAGAGTATTATGAACCCCTAATTTGATTTTGAATAAAGAAACAGAGCAAGATCGTTAAATCTGCGTTGATACCATGTAAGAAAATAAGCCTTTCAAATATCGTTTATGAATCTCAATTCAACATACAAATAACCACAATTGATCTCAATCAAAATATATCGAATCAACCAACTAATCACAATAGTTAATCTGGTGTGATTCTATCACCTATATTAATGATAGTTTTATTACGAAATTGTAGAACACGTTTAGTGAGTAATTAAACTAAACAAAATAGCAAGATCGCTTTAGAGTGAGAAGATATTAGAGAGGTGAATGAGAGTTGCGTGTATGTTATGACTATGGCTTGACCCGGCTTCCACCTTTAGGGATGGCAATGGGCCAAAAAAAACTCATAACCTATGGGTATCCGCACGTAAATGGGCGGGTAATCTTGTTATTTTTTACCCGCGGGCGGGTTGTGGGTGAAAATTTATACCCATCGGTAGGTGGCGGGTGGGTGACGGGTAATGCATACCCATCATGGGTGTACCCATTTAAGAAACCCACGAGTGTACCCGCCTAAATACCCACGGGTGTACCCCTTAAACTCATTTGTGTTAAAATAAAATTTATTATACTACTTAAATATTTGTGAAGTTGTTGGTATATATTTAATAACTATCAAAGTCTGTAGACTACAGAGTAAACTAATAGTTTCTTTGAGTTACAAGACTAAAAGATAAATATGAAAGATCAAACTTTCAAAGATATATATATGATATATCTCAGTACATGTATGTGATTTGGTGTAATGATGATTAATTTTTCTAGTTTCATGATTGTCATTAAGTATTTTGTGAACCTGGTATTTAGAAGATTGATACGATGTCTTATTACCCAGTTTCATAGTTAATTTACATATCATAGTTTTATGATTTTGTTCCATTTCACAAACTCACGGGTGATGGGTACCCACGGGCATGGGTATGGGTAAAAAGTTATACCTATTGGTGGGTGGCGGGTGAGAAAAAAATCACGAGTTCGGGTGACGGGTTTGATAGACCCATACCCATTACCCACAGGTATCATCCCTATCCACCTTATATTCTGCTACTCTTCATCTTTCATCAACTTGACATAAACAACCATGAGTCTATAAATCTCGCTATAAGCCCAAAACCATAATAAAAAGAGTCAACTACAATTACAAAAATGATATCGTTAGACCCTCAATATATAAAGAGAATACGACTACATCCGTCCCTAAATAAGTGTCCACTATTGACTTTCAAAGTCATTATTCTTCAACTTTGACCTTAAATTATTTTATTTGTGTTATATAATACTTGATGAAAATCATACCAATAAAAATACACTTAAAACTCAATTCATTCATATATTTTGCATCAAGTATTATATAACACAATCAAAATAATTTAAGGTCAAAGTTGAAGAATAATGACTTTTAAAGTCAACAGTGGACACTTATTTAGGGACGGAGGGAGTATTTTTTAACAATATCGCAAACAACCGCTGACCTATCATTGCTCTTACTCTCGATCACCACCAACAACCTGTTGGCTTGCCCTCTTTAATTAGTACTAGCATGTTACCCGCGCAAAGCAGCGGTTTCAGAGGCGTTAAAAATAAAAATAAAAACTAAAGATTAATAAAAATAAATCAAAATGGGTGTTGAATTAAAGAATACAAAATTTTAAAAAATATGGTGAAATTTAATTATTAAAAAATTAAATAGATAAAAAATATTTCAATATAAAAATAAAGGTGAATTTTTAATTAAAAAGTGACACATATCACTTTAAGACGTGTTTCCTTGAAAATGAGTAGATGGTCAAGATTTCACATAATAAAAAGTTGTTACAAAAAATTTGTTACATAAAATGAGATGAATTTGTTGTTAAAAAGGGATAT
>BQNB010049004.1:16673-29758 GCA_026074375.1 Tanacetum coccineum | reverse complement strand
GAACGTGTGTCAAATGCTTTATAATGTAGTATAGATCATTGTAGTGCGTGAGCATGTTGCTAGTAGTATGTTATGTTATAAAGCTCAAGTATTCTTTTAAAAGAAATTTCTCACAAGCATTCAACAAATCAAGTTAAAATACTTTTGCTAGTGTTAAAACAAAAATCTTATGTCAGCTAAATACGGTAAATATTTTATACCGTATTAGAGCAAAAGAAAAGGATTTGGAAGACGAGTGGCATGATGAAGTTGGATTGTGAGGACAGATGCTGGCAGAGTGAGTGAGGGAGTGTAATCATTACTCCCAAGTCTTCCTCGATTCGAATCTAATCATACATTTATTCTCATGGCTCATACTTTAACTTAGACCATGTACCATTTTTATTATAGATATCATCATCCTAAACAAAATGATAACAATGTATATATGTACAAACTAACGAAAAAAAGTCAAAAAGATCTCTTGTGATGTAAAATGTATAACAATGAAGATAGATGGTAGACTTATTTCGTTTTTAGGACTAACGACGTATTTTAGGCACAACCACATGAACGATTCGTGTGGTTTACTCTATGATATATAAAAAATTCCAAAAAGTTCAAGCTTGTTAACTAAATTAAGTAGTTTATTGACATGTCTAGATTAACTATTTGGTTGGAGAGATAGGCTTCCGTGCACCTTCCTAATAAGATGAAATAAGAGTTTGAGCTCACTCGTTAAGTGAAAAAAAAAACATCCGGCGTAAACCATTCTTTTCGTTCACGCGATCCTCATACACTTAGACTAATGGTAATGGTGACCTCTATTCTTAAGGGTCACCCCTGTCACATCAGTGTCAACTCAGCATTCTCTTCCCATGACTATACACAGACTAAATACTAGTAATGGTGACCACTATGGCGTCTCTTAACAATTTTATTTTTTTGATTAAAATTTCATTCATAATTAAAAAAATATTACGATACAAATTACAATACAAAAATAAAAACGTTACATAGATAATTAAAAACGTAAACTTACGAAATAAAAACATAAACAATCATAAACTAAAAAATATGAATTACAATACGAAATTTAAAAAACAATACGAAAACTAAAAAACATTATACGAAAAGAAAAACACAATTGTCCTATTTTTTTCATACATCCAAACAATATTAGTATTGATTTGATCTTGTATTTTTCCGCCATTCTAAACAAAACATTATAGATCTCGTAATCTTTTCAAGATTCATCTTTTAGAAAAGTGTCAATCAAAACACGTATTTCTTGCGGAATGTCTTTGCATTCCTCGTATGCTTTCCTCATATCATCTTTAGTTGTGCTTGCTTTGTCAAACTGCACGGTTAAGTCGATAATAGCTTGTTGATGAATGTTATCCTCATCAATTTGTTTTTGAATACTAGCTTTGATTTCCTCAATTGTATACGAAAGCGAACAATCCATAAGATTTTTGGTAAAGAGAAGTTTTTTTAGAGAGTATGAAAAATGAGAAGAAAAATGAGGTTTTCATTAAAAAAAATGGTTTTTTTTAATTTATTGAGAAACCAAAATCCAAACGTTTAAAAATTAGAGGGAGATAGAGATCGACCATATACGCAAAAGAAAGGAGAAGGGGGGGGGGTGGAGGTTTGGGGGTAGTCTTTATGGGTCAGGGTAATGGGGGTGAAAGAGTCAGGATAGAGGTCGGGGAATTAGAGGGTCACCATTACTTTTGATATGTTTAGGCCATTAATTAGCAAAGAACATTTTTTTAAGTTTCACTTTGGTATATGTGTGAGTAAGAGTATTAGGTGTGGTAATATGTCATTTGGGCCTCACTGTGTGTCACATCAGCATTCTTACTTTTAACACTCACACACTAAAATACCATTCACTCACAACATGCCATTTGGCCCCACACACACAAAATTTTATTTTATTTTCCATTTTTTCAAACTAACTATATTTCATTAATTTAAATAATATTACAATACGGAACTAAAAAATACACGAAAACTTCAAAACATATGAAATTTCAAACACAAGGTTTTTTTGGAGGATTTTTTATGATGACGCCAGATGAAATAAAGGACGGAGATCGTTTCCGCCCTCATTTCATTTGGCGTTATATAACTATCCTCCAAAAAACACCGTGATAAAATTACAACACATAAAAAATACGATATTGAAATAAAAATACAAATTACGTTTCGATACGAAAACACAAATCATGTTATTTGTTTTCTTTGAGCATCTAACGGATTTTGTGATTGATGTTATCTTGTATTTGTGACACAAAGGTCCACAACATTTTCTTAACATGATAATCTTTCCATGTTAAAGGTCGGGGAGTTGGAGGGTCGCCATTACTCTTTATAAATAGACCATTAATTAGCAAAGAACTATTTAAAAGTTTCAGTTTGGAATATGTGTGAGTAAGAGCATTAGGTGTGGCAACATCCCATTTGAGTCTTTTTTTTTAACAGCAGCTTTATTAAACGACTAGCAAGGAGCTAGAATTAGACAATTACAAGATACGGGTTTTTGAGCCAATCGATCCATTTAAACGAGGCTTTCATCTAAACTTACACCAATAATAAGAATTAGAAACAATGTTATCAAAAATCCTCGCATGTGTGAAGGGAGTATCCTTCTCTGATTAGAATCTCTTGTTAAGGATCACATACCTAACCCAGCACCACCATTAAATACAATAGAAGATTGCATTCGCTACACAGCTCGTGAGATTTGCATGATGCCTCAAGAGCCCGCATACCAATCAAAGAGTACCATTATCTTAAAAGAAACTCAAAGCTAATCCATATCCACCAAGTACCCGTTATCGTTCCGAGCCATCATATGTTCAACCTAACCAAATTACATTGGAAACAATATTGACTAAGAAGAATTCCGCCCACTGTTACAATCTTACTGCACAACTCTATCTGCAGTCAATTTCATACCCGCCCGAGTACGATCTCATTATTCATTTCTACGTGGGCAGGCCATCCAATTTTTATTTTTCACAAGCATGAGTTCCCACCTTATAGCAGCGCACAGACTTTAACACATTTAAGTAGCCGGAATGAACCTCATCCACTGGAAAAACTATTTAGAATCAACTCCATCTTTTATACGAATAGACATTCACCGAAAAAACTACTGATTTTTTCATCCGCGACCCAAACTGTATCTGTCCACAGAACCGCATGATCGCCAGGCGTAATCGTTAGCCTCAACAAACACGGGACGAGATTGTCGAGTTGTAATTTCTTCCACACAACACTTCTCGGAATTCCGGAAGACAAGGAGTTAACTAAATTGTATTTCAATCTGTTTTGTCGTGAAAATAGTCCTACACATTATGTACGGCTCTCTAACGCCGACATCCGCATGAGGGATCTACATCACTGTAAGAACGCACCGCCTCACATCATGACACATTTGTCTTTCCAAACAACTAAGTACGCGCGCTCTTCCATGCTTCACTTTCGTGCATTACGGAATATCATATTCAAATATGTTGACACCTTGATTCTGTAATACTTCTTCTTTCCGCTGCCCATCTTCCTGTGGTCCACCGTTGACCTAGTAAATCCCTTTCTCATACTGCACCGTGATCAAATACCCCCTCAGGTACCTTGAATGGCCTTATTCACTTACGACCTATAACAAAGATTTATGTGCTAAAATAGCGAACAATACCCACTTTGACCATTACAGCACCTCTACTTTTGCGCATACATAAAAGGGAACTGGTACCCAAAAACCCCCTCTTTCTTTAGCTGTAAGAACCGTGTCTCACAACATTCCACCCATGATGCTTTTTTTCTTTACTTCTAGGATCGTGTCCATGGAAAATATGACTCCGAATGGATTCCAGCATAAAGGTGAACACTCGATAGGGTCTGTATATATGACATAGGTAGATCTGGCGGTCGATCCTACACACGATTTTTTAGAAGTGTAAATCGACCTCCAATTAGATAAAGTTTTTAACTTCCAATTCGGACAAACGGACTTGATTTTATCAATGACCTCTTTCAAAGCGTGCACTCTAGACATATTTTTCACCAACTTTACGTAAATAAATAGAGGAAAGGAGTAATGAGAACAACGGCACCCAAGTTTAGAAGCGCACTCTTAATTTCTGTCAGCGTCCACGTCGAATACCATAATTCTTGCTTTAGCATATTATTTTCCGTAAGACCAGAGACACGAATAAAAGCATTTCCATTCACTTGGACAAGGGCTTTGTCAATTTTAGTATCATTCCATTGCCCAAGAATTATTGCATCATCCGCATAGAATAGGATGTGAAATATTTAGCGATGAGCTTAGCGTATACAGTAAACATGCCCACGTCCACCACATCGTTGAAACGATATGTGTAAGCTTTACCATTAAAGGATAAATAAAAAAGGGCGATAGGCGGCATCACCTTGCTTTGCTTTAGACTCTTTGTAGAATTAGAATTCAAATCCGTCGGACTCCCATTGACAAGAATTGAGCCTTAGACGAATTAAGCAGTTTTGAATCAATCATCTCTATTATGATACCAAAACCATAATTTACCAATATATCATCCAAGACATCTATCGAACCGAATCGTATGCTTCTCAAGTAGACTTTGAAAATAAGGGATTGTTTTTTCCTCCTACGACCACCATTGCATAATACATTAAGGATTAAATGGACAGTCTCAAGGATTTGTCTATCCATATGATAGCCGCATTGAACCTCATTTACAATAGCCCAAGAACACCAAACAAGAGATTAGTCAAATTTTGGACGATAATCCTTATATGTATACTCCAATCTAGCTAATAGGCAAAAATCCTTAACCATGTTTGGCATCGGGATTCTTTGGGATCAAGCAATAATTCGGCCGAATTACATCATTGGATTTCACCGCTTAGTGAAAAAAATACTGAATCGCCTCAAACACATCGTTTTCAATAGTCGACCAAAAGTGTCGGATAAAATCCATGTGAAACATTTTTGACCGGTGATTTGTCTGTTCCGCCAATCTCACACCGCCTTTTGCCTCATTCTTTAGAAAACATACACTCAAGATCTTTCTGCTGATCAGTCAAAAGTGAATTCGAAAAAGGCATATCAATATGAGCATTCTGATCTGGAGGCTTATCAAACCTGTTTCGAAAGTGCTGAAAGAAATCCTGTTTCACAGCCTTCGGATTATTAGTCAAGTTCCATTTTAATCATGTATACCCGAATATTTTCAATTTGGCTACGTTTCTTGTTAAGCCATGCAATGAAAAAAACTTCGTTTCCTCAATCTCCTTCTACATACATTTGATCTTAGCCTTTTGAGCTAGTTCGAAGCTTGGGCTTATTCACTTGCTGTAATTTACAAGAAATCTCAGAAAGGTTGTTAAACCCATCTCGTATCCGATCCATTCCTTTATCAATTCAATTCATCCAAGATCCGTTAGTTCTTCTTGAAAATTAGTAACTGAAACACCTTGGGAAATTGTTTCTGTAATCTGCATAGCAAAGCTCTGGATTTTCAACTTGAGGAACTTTAACTTACCACTCAAGGTACGCATAGCATTTGTATCATCCACAGGGCATATTTCCAAGAATCTGTTACAATTTTATCATAAACAAGCCACATCTAAAAACCAAAAGTGAAAAAACCGAAACGGTCATGTCGGCCATAATCAAAAGATGCTTCACCGAAGTAAAATAGGGCGATGATACGAGAGAAAATTTATCCACGAGTAATAGCACATATATTAGGACAGGTGTTTAAACAAATATTTTCCGATACACCGTGAACCTATCCAACTTGCTCATTTTAGAAGCGGGAATTTGTAAGGCAAAAGTTATATGTACTTACCACCAAGAGGAACCTCTTCAATCCCTTGACGTAATAATACAAATTATTAAAAATATCCGCACCATGAGCATTGAAATTCGATCCAAATCTGTCCGATTTATATCTAACTTCGTTAAAATCTCCCATCATCACAACCTCACCGGCCCATTGGTTCGATACATGAGAAAGATAATCCCATAATAGCCGTTTATCTCCTAACATCATGTGGGCCATATACCACAACGATATGGTTATCATTCCACGATTTTAATCACACACTAACGACAAATGACAAATATTAATCCGAAAACTAGTAACACTGTCCTTACGACAAACGAAATGTGGGTCCAAATACCAAGAATCCCTCCAGAATTACAACAGAGGTGTTCACTATTGAACGTAATCAAAGTTTACAATAACCCAACAGAGTCTCACACAAGTAAATCAATAGACTCCATCTTAGTTTCTTGTTACCCACGAAACTCACTTTATTTTTATTCCCACAACTCCTTTACCCAATCTTTTTTCGCCTGCTTGGGCGAGGCCAACGTTGAACTTTTAAAGACTGGCGGAATCAATTCATCTCATGTAACACCAGTACCCTCCCTTGTGATTTCAATTAGTTTGGGTTAATTCACTGTCGCACACCCAATATCCACATATTTATACCCCATTGTCCCTATTACCCCCTCCTTCAAAATTTCCACTCCATGAATCTTAAGATACGGAGCCACAACAGGTACCCGTGGTATTTTACTGAGATCTTGTCTTTTCCTCTGAACCTGTAGAATTAGTTTTAGCACACACATCAACTATTCCTGATTATCTTCACGTTCCAACTGATGCCACAGACTCATTATCTCCCATTTAACTGATTATAACTTATACTTCTGGACACACTGGTCCTTCACATTTGTCTTATGAAACATTCCTATTTCCACACTAGGAGTAAAACCACGCGCTGAGGATATTTGAGGCTAGGCATTCTCATCATTGCATCCGATTACATCAGATCTTCAACTTTGTTTTTATTAGAATTGGTAATAAAACCAAAAGGATCTCCGACTGCCTCTCTTATTGCCATCAGATTCTTAAAAAAATTGTTCTCAGGCACCTCAGAAGCACCATTTCCTCTCCTCTTTCAATATGTTTTAAACCAAGATCAGACTGTTCACGCTGATGAATTCAGTTCGAATGATATCATCATCTTCATCTTCGGAGAACTAGGTCTCCACGCCGGTTTGATTATTTTAGGCTCGAATCCAATGCACTTTACCTTTGGAAAACAATTTTAAAGTTTTCACAATGTTGGAACTGTCTTTCGTGTGAATGCATATTCCTTTTGATGAAATGAAAAAACTCATTTCTGTCATGGTATCCAACATCCAATAGTTCACCCCACTTTGTAGCTATCTTTTTTTAAACGTTTTTTCCTGACCAAAAAACTTAAAAGGGATTCATTCAACATCCCCCCACAACCCCAAGCAATTCTACCCCTCAGGAGTGGTAGCCTACATGTGACGCTTGAGTAACACAAAAACTCAAGGACCCCACGCCTAAATTATCCCACGAAATAGTTCTTTGGCTTTAGTGTTATCGAATTCAAGCTAAAACCCATTAAAATTCACTCCCAGTTCCTTAACGCACAATTGTGTTATACAAATATTCGCCTTACACAGAACCTTCCTTTAGGGCCTTGATAGTGATCCCAAACACTCTTTTAACCCCTCTACCCACTAATCAAGGAAAAAATTAGATAAAGCCCTGTGAGAAATGAAGACAATCTTCTTAAGAACAATGACAGGAGAAGCAATCCGTCTCCTTTACCATTTAGTTTCCTATCAATACGTTAACAAAGAGTTTCTAGAATCAAAAGTACCTGCCTCTTTGCTAGGATCACTTAAAAAAGTATTCTTTTACGACCCTCGTATTTCTTTGCTGATTAGCAGTCTTTTGTATTTGTTCCATTCTTCTGATCCCGATTGAAGCCTATGCAATATTGCGCATGGAGTTTTGGAGTTTGCAACGATTCAACCAAATCGTACATAAATTATTAACCAATCTCTCCACATTGAACACATTTACGAAGCGAACAAACCCAAATCGATTGCCGTCTTTCAATCTCTTCATAGGAATAAAAGAGTCCACAACGTGTCCATATTGTTTACAAGAATGAAACAGGTCCTTGGTTGAGACAGAATCCGGAAAATTCGAAACAAAAATCGATGTTGATAGTAATCTCACTTTCAACACTCACACACTAAAATACTTATTCACTCACAACATCTCACAACATGATATTTGAGCCCCCACACACCCACAATTTTATTTTATTTTCTATTTTTTCAAACAAACTATATTTCATTAATTCAAATATATTACAATACGGAGTTAAAAAAAATACACGAAAACTTTAAAACATAAGGAATTTCAAACACGTGGTTTTTTTAGGATATTTTTATAATGAGGCAGAATGAAATGAAGGACTGGTATCATTCTCTCCCTCATTTCATTTTGCATCATATAAATATCCTAAAAAAACCTGTGTTAAAGTACGAAAAAAAACAAAATTTTTAACACGGGATTTTTTTGGAGGATATTTATAATGACGCCGAATGAAATGAAGGACAAAGATCATTTCCTCAATCATTTCATTTGGCATTATATAACTGTCTTCCAAAAAAACATTGTGATAAAATTACAAAATACATAAAAAATATATGACATTGAAATAAAAATATAAATTACGGTTCGATACAAAAACACAAATCATCCTATTTGTTTTTTTTGCATCCAACAAATTTTGTGACTGATAGTATCTTATATTTGTGACACAAAGGTCCACAATGTAACCTTTGCCCTTTTTGTGTTCTGAATATTTTTATTTTTAGTCCTTTGACTATTTGGCGCTTGTCTGTTTATTCAGATTTTATACCGTGTTGACGGTGGTGGTTTTGTTGAGAATTATGGTAATTTATGGTTATTTGTGAATAATATTCTTTTTTAGAGGTTATTATTATGTTATTTGTATTCCGGATGGTTTGACCCGTGAATTTTGAGAAATGCCGGGAAACGAGTCCTGACACGTCCGTTAATGTCTAAATGAGTTTTGAAGGGTTTAAAGTGTAAATATGCCAAGTAAATACTCTAGGTTATCGAAAAAGTATTTTTAAGGTGAATAAAAATGCCAATTAACTTTGGGAAAAAATTTACGATCAAGTTTTACGAGTATTTAAGTGATCCCGACACGAAAAGAAAGACCCGACACCCAAGTTTTACGAGTATTTAAGTGATCCCAACACAAAAAGAAAGACCCGAGACCTCATGGGATACTCTAACTGGTCATGTAAGCTTAAGGGGACAAGGAGACTTAATTTTAGCTAATATGTCCCAAGGTTGATTAAAAAAACACAAGTGTGTGTGTGTGTGTGTTCGTCCGCCACCATCCACCACAAACCACCATAGATTTTCCAACTTTGATCAAGAACGTGATATTCCGGGTTGATACGAGTATTTGGGTATTCATTTAAACAACGTTTGGGTTGTCCGGTTCGTGTCGAAATCTACATTTTTGAAGATTTTCTTGTAAGTTTTCAAATTTAAATTTCGTTTGTCCTTTTGGGTTTATATTGATGCATAGATGTTAGTTGTACAAGTTGATCGTCGTGAAAATCGATTTTTGGAAACGAAACGGATATAAAAGGGGTGTTTGGTTGCGTCGGATAAGAAAAGAAACAAAGGGGTTTTTGTAGTTTTGATGTTGTGGTCGTGATGGTTGAAAAACATATATTGCTAAATAGCTTATTTTGTATAATAGCATGTATAGCTTATTTTTGGGCTTATTTCGTGGCTTATTGTGAGCTTATGGCTCGCGGCTTATTTTGAAAAACACAAGGAAATGTGTTTTGATTATTTACGTGGTATGGCGTATGTCGTGGACTATTTTTATAGCTTATGGTAGTAACCAAATGCTACGTAGCTTATTAGCTTATTGTCAAGCTTAATATATGTATTGTGGAGCTTATGGACTCACGGCCCAATAAACTTATTTAAGCCGTGGCTTAATGGGAGGGCTTATTATGGTCCGGATTATTTCCTACTTATTAGTATAAGCTTATGTATATAAATGGACCTTGGTTTTGGACTTGGGTCAGATTTTGGACTTATAAATATCTTAATGGACCCTTATTGGGCCTTAAAGCCCAATAAGCGATATTTAGTCGTTATAAGAGTATTGACGGACTTTTTGAAAGTGAAATGTATTTACGAAGTGGTATTAAACAATATTTTAGGGAAAAACGTTTTAGTAAACGTTAAAGATCCAGATTTTAGAATTTTGTCGAAAAAGTGTCGAAAGTTGAAAAGTGTTTGAAATAAAGGTTAAAAACCTTGGAAAAACGTTCTATGAAGTACGGGTCATGTCGAAATTTTATAAAAAGTTTATACTTGGAAATTTTACCTAAAAACATGATTTTTGATTTTAAATAATAAAATATTATTTAATTATTTTATTTATTTAATAAATTCACTAAAAGAAAAAAATATATAATTTTTCTCGAAACTTCTCTAATATGTTTATTATGAGTAAACGTTTCATTTTCAATCATTTTACGATTATTTTTACGGTGACTAAGGTTACCGAATGGACTTATCAAGATATATTATAATTATTTATTATAAATATTTACTTATATTATTTATCTATTTTCTTTAAATAGTATAAGTATGTATTATTGAGAGATGGGATTGATATGATTGTTGGGATATGTCGTCAACCATCACACCACTAAATTGATATGGGTAATTGTACAACGTGTCTAAACTCTATGCATCAAACGGAAAGACTGTTTTGGAAAATGAATGATAAAAATGAGACATTAACTAGACTAGGTCGTGTGCGGACGTCGTTGCATTTGCTTGTGTGATTGAGATTTGGTTGCTAAATACTTGATTGAGGTGAGTTCTCGTAGCCCCATTTTTATTGTATTTTTCGTTAGGGGAAAATGATACTCAAATGTGTTTTGAAATGTTTTGAATTAAACTGTGCGAAATGTGATTTTGTTTTTAGGACAAGATATGTGCTTATGACTACTATGTGAATATTATGTGTTGCATGATTGTTTGGATCGGAAGGGTACGCCTATCCCAATATTTGTATGATTGTTTGGATCGGATGGTGTTAGATATTAGAAAAAGACTCGGTCACCCCGTGTATTTTACCATTTATTATAGCTCGAAGTTTAACGTTTAATGTATAATGTTCGATAATGGGCCGGGTTATAAAGCCCAACATGTAAGCCCATACCATGGCCTAAGGGCTTATTTTGTAATAACTATATAAGCCTCTTCCATGCCTTGGAAGAGGTGGGTTAGTCATTCACATAATATATGTTCATTTTCTCACTCTAGAAAGTTCTCTCTCACTTTCTCTCTCTAGATTTGGGTAATCCACTTGTCATCCGATTGTGTTATGATTTCCAATATCCTACAATTTGTATCAGAGCACATGGGATGATTAGCTAGATTGTGTGTGCATTTTCTTGGTTAGTTTAGGTCAAAAGTTTGGTTTTTGAAGGTTTATAGTCATGTTCTTGGTTTTCTTTGATCTTGACGCTTGTGATGTTAAAGTTCATGTTTTTATAGTTGCTATAGCCTTCTAGTACCAAGTTGTGCAAAAGAAACCAGGCAAAAACGTTCAAAAGGATGATTTTTAGGTGTTTTAAGGTGAAAACCCAAAATTTTCTATCTAGAGAGTTAAGTTACTATTCGAAGTTCTTTGCAACGAGTTAAGGTACTGTATAGCGGAGTTGTCTGTTTAGTACAATGTGTTGTCAGAACGTACTATGTAGACGACTTGGCTTCCTTGTGCTGGTAGCGAGTTAGGCAAGCGAGTTAACTTCTCTTGCACGTAGCGAGTTGGATCTAGCGAGTTACAGGTTAATTGAAGACTATTCTCTAGCGACTTATGAACAGGAACTCTGTCCATTTTGTTTCTTGCTAGCGAGTTATCAAGTCTCTTCTAACGAGTTACGTACAGCGCGTTACAGGTTAATTGTAGACAATTCTCTAGCGACTTGTGAACAGGAACCTTGTCCATTTTGTTTCTTTCTAGCGAGTTATCAAGTCTCTTCTAGCGAGTTACGTCCAGCGAGTTACAAGTTACTTGAAGACTCTTCTCTAGCGACTTATGAACAGGAACTATGTCCTTTTTTATTCTTGACAGCGAGTTGTTGAGTCTCTTCCAGCGAGTTACAGGGCAGCGAGTTGTGGACTCTTGGACTTTTGGACCAATTTTTTTAACCATAATTCACCATTTCATACAATCAATCACCATTTTTAACATACAATCACTAATAATTGCTCGGTCAACTTAATCATTTCACAATCAATTACGATGGCTAATCTTTTAAAAGACATCTAATGTGCCGGTTCCGATACTCGACCACCTATGCTTGATAGGACTGACTTTGCATCATGGCAACAACGTATTCGACTGTATTGTCGGGGTAAAGAGAATGGGGTGAACATCCTGAAGTCAATTGATGAATGACCATTTTAGATGGGGACATTTCGGGAAACACTGTCCGAAGGAACTGAAGGTGCCTTACATCTAGGGCCAGAACGACCTTGAGTCTATTCTGACCTTTCACCTGAAGATATGGAAAGGTACAACGCTGACATTCGGGCAACAAACATCCTAATTCAAGGATTACCAAAATACATTTACACTCTCATCAATCATTACACTGATGCAAAAGATATTTAGGATAATGTGAAGACACTCCTTAAAGGTTCTGAATTAACGAAAGAAGATCATGAATTACAACTGTATGATGACTTTAAACACTTCTGTCAGAACAAAGGAGAAACCATTCATGACTATTATGTTTGGTTTGCCAAGCTCATCAACGACATGAGGAACATCAAGATGACCATGTCAAAAATGCAGTTGAACTCAAAGTTTGTTAATAACATGTTGCTTGAATGGGGTAGATTCGTAATAGCAGTGAAACTAAACAGAGGATTGAGGGACTCCAACTATGATCAGTTGTATGCTTATCTGAAACAACGCAAGGCACATGCTAATGAGAACAAAATGATGTTGGATCAATTCACTCAACACAATGTGGATCCTCTTGCCTTGATGTCAAATGTTTCACATCAGCAGTACTACTCACAATTATCTACAACTTCACCATCTACATATGCTCCATCACACTTTGCTGACAACACTCAACTTGATTCGGGACTTTCTCCAAC
>BQNB010049004.1:0-15573 GCA_026074375.1 Tanacetum coccineum | reverse complement strand
TATTTTCTCCTTTTATACACAAAACTAGAAAACAATTTTATTTTGTTTTCCCCGTTTTCCTTTTATGTCACTCATATCTATTTTCCCCTTATTTCCTATGTTTTATACGTTTTTATACGTTTTTTAATGTTTATGTACGCTTAAAGACTTTTTTTTATGTTTTTGTCCGTTTTTTACGATTTCGACAGTTTTTTTACGTTTTCTCCCGTTTTTTACGATTTCGTCTGTTTTTTACGATTTCGTCCTTTTTTAACGATTTCGTGCTTTTTTTTTACGATTTCGTCTGTTTTTTTACGATTTCGTCCTTTTTTTTGCGATTTCGTCTGTGTTTTTGCGATTTCGTTCGTTTTTTACAATTTCGTCCGTTTTTTTACGATTTTGTCCGTTTTATTTACGATTTCGTCCCTTTTTTACGTTTTCGTCCGTTTTTTACGATTTCGACAGTTTTTTTACGTTTTCGCCCGTATTTTTACGTTTTCGTCCGTTTTTTTTACGATTTCGTCTGTTTTTTTACTATTCGTCCGTTTTTTTATGATTCCGTCCGTTTTTTTACGTTTTCGTCGATTTTTTACGATTTCGTCTGTCGTTTTACAATTTCGTCTGTTTTTTTACGATTTCGTCATTTTTAACGATTTCGTCCGTTTTTTTACGTTTTCGTCCGTTTTTTACGATTTCGTCCTTTTTTTACGATTTCGTCTGTTTTTTACGATTCCGTCCGTAATTTTACGTTTTCGTTCGTTTTTTTACGTTTTCGTCCGTTTTTTTATGTTTTCTTCTGTTTTTTTACGATTTCGTCCTTTTTTTACGTTTTCGTCCGTTTTTTTACGATTTCGTTTGTTTTTTTACGATTTCGTCCGTTTTTTACAGACGAAAACGTAAGATTACAGACGAAAACGTAAAAAACGAACGAAAACATAAAAAACCGGACGAAAACATAAAAAACCGGACGAAAACATAAAAAACCGACGAAATCGTAAAAAAACGGGCGAAAATGTAAAAAACAGACGAAATCGTGAAAAACGGACGAAATCGTAAAAAACGGACGAAATCGTAAAATAAGGACGAAATCGTAAAAAACAGACAAAATCGTAAAAACGGAAGAAAACGTTAAAAATGATGAAATCATAAAAAACGGACGAAATCATAAAAAACGGACGAAATCGTAAAAAAAACCGATGAAACGTAAAAAAAATGGACGAAAAGGTAAAAAAAATAACGAAATCTTAAAAAAATGGACGAACTCGTAAAAAACTGATGAAAACGTAAAATACAGACGAGATCGTAAAAAACAGATGAAATCGTAAAAAATGGACGAAAACGTAAAAAAACGGACGAAAACGTAAAAATACGGACGAAAATGTAAAAAAACGACGAAAATGTAAAAAAACGACGAAAACGTGAAAAAACGGACGAAGACCTAAAAATACGGACGAAAATGTAAAAATACGGACGAAAACGTTAAAAACCATTAAATAAATAAGATTCACCCAGTAGCCTATTTATCCCATTAGTGCCCGTTTTAGCCCGTGCCCGTTTTGGCCCGTACCCGTTTTGCCTGATACCCTCGCCCGCCCGTTTTGCCGCCTCTATTTTTTGTGTTTCGAATATGTCTTTATAATATTACAAAAGTAAATAGAGAATTGAGATAGAAACAACAACACTTGAACATGTATTCTAGTTTTGTAAAATGGAAAACACAAACATATGTTTCTTTAACTAAACGCGTTTTTTAAATTTTCAATTGTTTTGTGGAGATGGAAACCCCCTCCTTTTTCCTACAAAACAGAAAATGATGGAAAATGTTTCCAACTAAACGCAACCTTAGCGTTTATTATTAGGTTGGCGTCTTGACGGTTATTATTTGATTAAGATCATTATTGCTTCCGTCTTATATTAAGTGTTTATTATTCATTTGTCACATGTAATAAAATGAAATATATTACCTAATACTAACCAAGTTTCATGAATGTTTTAATTTAGTCACTCACACTTTATATCAATCATAAAAAACATTATAGTTTCAAACTGTTTCATTCGTATGTAAATTTTTAAAATTCGTGTAGTTAAAGTATCCATATATGCATTAGCATGTTGTACATTAACTTTAAACATACACCCCTCATTATAACCACTTCCAACAAACTTTATGTATAACCGATTAATGCGCGACTGAACATAAACAATAACCACAAAATAATACTCACCAAGTTTGAGAAATATTTCGTTCATGTCACTCTACCATAAAAATTACACAAGAATGTAACATTATTAAAATTTTAAGTGATTTTTATAATTAAAATAAAGTTACAGTGATTAAAGTAGAACAAATCACAAACTTGATTACTATTTGATATTTTTTATCCGTAATAAAATGGCATAGTCACTTTTTAAAAGTGTTTCCAATAATTAAATTTGAAAGTAAAAAACTTATTGGTCCTAGGCGACAAACAAAATACTAATGGGGACATTTATTATTAGACATAGGGGTTATTTGTCAATCTAACCTGGTTTAAAGACTATTTTACCTACTTTTTTCGTCCTATAATTATTATTCACTGATAAAAAATACACTGTTTAAGAAAAGCATCATTACAGTCTTGTCGGTAATGACAATTTTACTCTTAAATACTTAATTTATAATTTTGAAAATTTTAAATAACAATCTCAAGTGAGTGTGATATGATAAACTTTTTTTTAAAGCTGAAACTTTTATAAAAGCACAAAGGTTCCAAGGAGAAGCCTTAAAACAACTACACAAATGCACTTAATAGGGCACAAACCAAAACAAAGAAAACCCAAAACCAAAAACAAAAAACGTTATGAAGTAGACATAATATTGAAAGGCCTATGGATTCAAGAACTCCAGTTAGCATCTAAGGAGTTAACCCGACCCGAAATCCATATTTTTGAGACCCTCTGAATGGAGGCGAATATGTCTTCGTCCAGCACTCAATCCACATGAATATGATCAGCATTCACAATCCAATTACGCCAATTCCAGATGGACCAAATTGTACAATAAATGACACCTTGAAGGGTCTTTTTTGTGTGAGCGTTGTAGCCTTGGACTTTGATTCTGCCAACCGTGATATCTGGGATAGAAAAAGAAGGAAAACCCGTCAATGTATTTAGATTCCACCAACTCCATACTTTTCTCCAAATGGCAATAGCACGAGGGCAACGGATAATACAATTGAGCATAGAGGGCAGCTCAATGGAGGTAAAACAACACCACGATATGAGAGATTAGTGCGTGTGAGGAGCTGATCGAGAGACGCCCGCCACACACATATATTAACCTTTCTAGGTATCCAAGAGATCCAAAGACAATGTTTGTCAATAATGTCATTGGCAAGCAACAAGTGTGATATGGTAAACTTAATTTAAATTTCATATTTATTTTTAAAATGGACAATTATTTTTGGAAAAAAAAATAGACTATAATTATAAAAGGGAAGAAGTATGCGTTTATATGTCGAGTCATAAAGCATCATCATTTATTGTATAGGTCGGATTGTACGTAAGCACAAATTAGTGCCAGATTTGTAAAATTTGCCGTTGCTGTTTTCTATCTTTTTTATTAAATAGTAGAATCTCATGGCAATCGAATACTGTATCATAGAATACAATCATAAGTCATAACCATGGTTCTAAATAGCGCGCTATAGCGGCGCCATAGCGCGAAGCGTGGCCTCCACGTTACGAAACAGGCCAATGCGTCATCTTGAAGCGTGGCGTGCAATAAAGCGCGATAAGGCGCCATAAAGCGGGCTATAGCGTGATTTTTTTTGAAGCTTTAAAAAATTTCATGGATTTGAGCTTATTTACAAGTATTTATGCTTTGGGATGTATGAGATTCGGGCTTAGTAACTCCGTTACTCAATTTTAAGCCTAGTAGCTAACTAATATTGACCACTCTATAAATATTTTTTGCCGCCTTGAGTCACGTCTTAAAAACGCTATGACGCAACGCCTCACGCTAAAGCTTTAGGTTTGGCTATGCCGCTACGCCACGCTTCACGCTATTTATAACCTTGAACATGACACTGATTTCTAACAAGCTCATATATATATATATATATATGCGATAATAATATATATATATATATATGTGGTTAAGTATAATAAAAAGAGTGTTATAATAAAAAGGGTAAGAGAAGATCTCAACCATTGGATCATATTTTACCAGATTTGACTAGATGAAAAATGGCGATGGCATTTTCGTAAATAAAACAAACTTCAAGGGCAATTGTGTAATAGTTTAATTTACACATCTCATGTGCCATTCTCTTTCTCATTATCGATCTCACTCTCTCTCTTAAACTTCACACTTTCTGTCTCTAAAAATTCACACACATCTCCATCATATTTCTCTCTAATCAAATCACTACTCCTTCAATCTCATCATAAACAATTCGTATTTTTTACCAAATCCATCGCATCGCATCGTGATTTTTTTAAACCTTCGAAGCACAATTAAATTGTTACAAATCCAATCCATCGCATCGTAAACGGCCTTGTAAGTTAATTTATGAACCCTAATTTTGTTACTGCATCTTTTTGTTAGTTTTTGTTTGCTAAAATCTTTTTTTTTATCAATTTAAGTTTTTTTTAGTATGATGAAATAGACTTTCAGATGCGTTGAAGAGTGTGTGTATGTGTATGTTTGTGTATGATTTCTTCTAGATCTAGAACAACATGTAGAAAAAAATGGATAAAAAACATGTTTAGGAAAGTTGCATACAATGTGTTTGATAAAATGTCTTAACTAGACTTTGTAACTGTGATGCACTAGACTTTGTAACTGTGATGCACTAGACTTTGTAACTGTGATTCACTATATTTACATTGTGATGCACTAGACTTTGTAATTGTGATGCACTAGACTTTGTAACTATGATGCACTATATTTACATTGTGATGCACTAGACTTTGTAACTGTGATGCACTAGACTTTGTAACTATGATGCACTAGACTTTGTACCTATGATGCACTAGACTTTGTAACTGTGATACACTATATTTACATTGTGATGCACTAGACTTTGTAACTGTGATGCACTAAATCTACATTGTGATGCAGTTGCTTTAAATGTTGATCCATTCACTAATGAAATTGATTTTGCTTGCCTACTTTTGTCTTTGATGTGGTAGGAAATGAACTGTAATGCAGTAAGTTACTTACGTTGTTCATGAACATGATTTAGTGTAAACGTAGCTTTCCGTTTTTAACGAAATTGATTTTGCTTGCCACCTTTTGTCTTTGATGTGGTAGGAAATGAACTGTAATGCAGTAGGTTACTTACGTTGTTCATGGGCATGATTTAGTCTAAATGTGGCTTGCCGTTTTTAACAAAATTAATTGTGTTTTCATGCTTTTGTTTTTAATGTGGTAGGAAATGAACTGTAATGCAGTAGGTTACTTACGTTGTTCATGAGCATGATTTAGTATAAACGTGGCTTGCCGTTTTTAACAAAATTGATTGTGTTTCGTTGCTTTTGTATGTGATGCAGTAGGAAATGCATTGTAATGAGTAAGTTACTTACGTTGTTTATATGCATGATTTAGTGTAAACGTGGCTTGCCATTTTTAATGAAATTGATTTTTCTTGCCTGCTTTTGTCTTTGATGTGGTATAAAATGAACTGTAATGCACTAAGTTACTTACGTTGTTCAGATGCATGATTTAGTGTAAACGTGACTTGCCGTTTTTAACGAAATTGATCTTTCTTGCCTGCTTTTGTCTTTGATGTGGTAGAAAATGAACTGTAATGCAGTAGGTTACTTACGTTGTTCATGGGCATCATTTAGTGTAAACGTGGTTTGCCGTTTTTAACGAAATTGATTTTGCTTGCCTCATTTTGTCTTTGATGTGGTAGAAATGAACTGTAATACAGTAGGTTACTTACGTTGTTCATGGGCATGATTTAGAATAAACGTGGCTTGCCGTTTTTAAGGAAATTGATTATGTTTTCTTGCTTTTGTCTGTGATGCGGTAGGAAATGCATTGTAATGCAGTAAGTTACTTACATTGTTTATATGCATGATTTAGTGTAAACATGGCTTGTCATTTTTTCAGAAATTGATTGTGTTTGTATGCTCTTGTTTGTCATGTGGTATAATAATGCATGTAATCCAGTAGGTTTCTAATGTTGTTCATAGAGATGATTTAGTCTAAAATGTGGCTTGGTGTTTTTTTTTTGAAATCAGTTGTGTTTGTATGCACATGTCTGTCATGTTGTAGAATAATTCCTATAATGTAGTAAGTTTATGAAGTTGTTCATAGAGGTGATTTAGTCTAAATTATGGCTTGATGTTTCTATATAGATAATTTCGTATGTGATGTGGTATCTTAATGACTGTAATGCAGTAGGTTTATAAGGTTGTTCATATAGATTATTTCGTCTTTGATGTGGTATAATAATGATTGTAATGCAGTAAGTTTTGTCTGTGATGTGGTATAATAATGATTGTAATGCTATAGGTTTTTAAGTTTATGCGATATTATAGTAATGATGAAGTAGGTTTCTAAGGTTGTTTATAGAGATTTTTTTGCGGCATATGAAAACTTACAAGGGTTTTGGTATTTTTTTAGGAAGAGTTAAAGAAAGAAGGCTCAAGTCTGTGAGCAAAGTACACGACAAAGATGATTCTTAAAAGGCGAAATTCTTGGCAGGCGCAAAGGCATATAACAAGCTGCAAACAGTAGATTCCAATCCTCAAACTCCAAATGATACACTTAAATTAAAAGAAAGAATGGTGCCAAGGATTACAGAACGCGTAACAAGGATTCTCAGATGATACTTGTAGATAATTATAAAATAATGTTTTGTTACTAATGAATTAATTTTGAATGTGGGATGTACATAAAAATTTATGCTTGCATCATACAGTTATGTTTCACGGATTAATGACATTTATAATTGAATTACATTTGAATCCCTGCTAGTACTTGAATGCTCTTTTAAAATATTTTTAATTCAATGTTATAAATTTACTGCATCACAATGTTACATTTATTACCAAACATCAAGACAATAGTATCTTAGTGTTTCTGAATATACTTGGTATCTTTCTATTTATGAATACTAGTTATTGAATTATGTTATTTGTTTAGTGTGTTATGATGCAGTAAAATATTTATTTTGATGCAGTAACATATACATTTTGATGTAGTAAAATATTCCTTGTGATGTAGTAAAATAATATGTTGGTGTAGTAAAAGTATTATTTTAATGATGCAATATGATAACATTGGGAAACAACAAAATGTATAACATTGCGATGCTGTAAATTAACATTGTGATGCAGTAAAGTAACACAATGATGCAGTAAAATAATATTGTGATTCAGTAGTATGATAACATTGTGATGTTGTAGTATGATGACATTTTGATGTAGATGCACTAGAACAAATATTTTTATTTTTTACAAAGGTAAAACGGATTAAATAAAATGAAAGTATTTACAAAGAAAAGACCAAGATAAGAACCAATTAGGACAATTCCCTAAAAAGTTCACAACTTGTCTAGAAACAAAAATCAGGACATGGACAATCTCATTCCAATACAACTTGTTGCTAATGACTACAAGAACTAATACCAAATAAAAACTAATATCTCAACTATTAATAACAAGTACTGGGATTTTATACTCAGCGAAGTCAATTATTAGTAAGAAAATTCCAAATAGACTTTTCATGTCCCAACAGCTCCAAATATCCTTTATTTCACCTCAATAAATTAGATGAATATCCTAAGAAAAATGGTATCATCATGACCTTAGTGAAAGCACCAATATAACCAACAACACAAACTGGAACATTAGCATATGCAGAATCATAAGCATATTTACAGGCCATCTTTAGACTAAAATACAAGTCATCTAATATAGATAGACTTCAAAGTAAACCTACACAGAAACAAACGTTAGTGAGAAACCTGATACACAAATTCTACTGCATTAAAATATTATATTCAACCGCATTATTGTTTATTTCTATTGCATTACAGTTATATTATATTGCATCTCATTTATATGTAGAATATATAAGACTGCAATGCAGTAGGATATAATTGTAATGCAGTATAATATAACTATAATGTAGTAGAATGAAAGACTGTAATGCAGTAGATTATAAAATAACAATGATGTACTAGGAAATAATACCTTAAATGTTTTTGAGTTAAATGGTTGATTTCCATATAGACCATATTGAATTTCAACCACATCACACACATGATAAGCCACACAAAACCATTTTTGAAAAACCGGCAAGCCTAAATCATCTCTATGAACAAGAAGTTACATCCTACTGTATTATAGTTCAAATTCAACCACATCACACACATAATAAGCCACACACTACAAATATCCTAATTGAACTATATTTTCCAATATTTGCCACAAAACATAACCTACTGCATCACTGCATTATACTAGTTGCATCATAAATTCAGACACATACACAAGCATCCACGCATACATATACATTTTCAAATATTCTACTTTTAACATACAACATCATTATACAAGACAACTAAAAACATATTGTATCACAGTTCAACATCAAGTGCATCTCACAAACATCCAAGAACACTCATACATTTTAGTATTATATTCTGCTGCATTACAATATTATATTCTGCATTTTAGTTATTTAATATTCTACTGCATTTCAGTATTATATTCTGCTGCATTACAGTTATTATAAACAAAAACCTATTGCATTTCAGTTCGAATTCTAGAGCATCACACATACAACCAAGCAGACAATCACATTTATGCACATAAAATAACCTACGCTTATCCTACTTCATCCTTACACGTGACAACTCAATATCTACTGCATCTCGGTTCAAATCCATCGCACATACAACCGAGCATATTAACACACTTAAATACATAACTAATGCATCACAGTTCAAAACTAGTGCATCATAGTTATAGAAAATTATGTAGACATTTTATCAAACACCTGGTGTGCAGGTGTCATATACATGTTTTTTATCTAGTTAATTTTTATCAAACACATACTGAATGAATGTTTTAAATCAACTAAATACACAAACAATCAACAAAAAACATATTAACTAATTACAATTAAATATTCGAATTAACATAAAGTAAACTAACAAAAAATGTTTAATGTCACTAAAATATCCAAGGAATACTCATACATTTCAGTATTTTATTCTGATGCATTACATTCTGCCTGCATTATTTTTATATTAGGCTTTTTAGTTATTTAATATTACACCACCCTATTCCTCGCATCTTCAGTATTATATTCCGCTGCATTACAGTTATTATAAACAAAAACCTAGTGCATTTTAGTTCGAATTCTAGTGCATCACACATACAACCAAGCAGACAATCACATTTACGCACATAAAATAACCTACGCTTATCCTACTTCATCCTTACACATGACAACTCAATATCTATTGCATCTCGGTTCAAATCCATCGCACATACAACCGAGCATATGAACACACTTACATACATAACTAATGCATCACAGTTCAAAACTAGTGCATCATAGTTATAGAAAATCATATAGACATTTTATCAAACACCTGGCATGCAGGTGTCATATACGTGTTTTTCATCTTGTTAATTTTTATCAAACACATACTGAATGAATGTTTTAAATCAATTAAATACACAAACAATCAATAAAAACATATTAACTAATTACAATCAAATATTCAAATTAACATAAAGTAAACTAACAAAAAAAGTTAAAAATAACAGATTAAGATCTTACTATTCGTTAGTGATAATAATTCATTGATGCTTTTTCAATGATGATGAATACTCGTTGTTGATTAATAAGTAAATCGACATCTTCTTTGATCGGTTGTTAATGATTGAGTGGAGTGAAACTACGATGGTTAATGGTGGTAGATAAGGTGGGGATTGGTGGTAAAAAATGATGGTGAACAGTGGTTTTCGATTGATGGAGAGAAGATGGTGAGACGGTGGTGCGATGGAAGAGGCGGTGGAGAATCATTAAACGTGGGCTTATTTGAGATAATAATTAACTAATATGTATTTTATCATTTACTTGGGTATAGTACACGCTAAATGTAGTTTCTTTTATTTATAAGGTTGTAGTATTTTTTTTGTACGCATGAATTTTTATAGATTGGACGTAATACTTTTCTTAGGGTATTATAATAATGGTCACCACTTCCCTCACCACCATTAAAAATACTCACTTTATACAAACATATCCTACCAAATAATACTTACACACACTCACAAATTAAATAAATAAATACAAAAAGTAATTATATTGGATATCCTCTATTCCTTGGATAATGAGGGACTGGTCCAAGCCTTCCATCTAAAACTCATCTATTGCTGAGATTAAAACTCACTTATTAACAAAAAAAGAAAATTAATAAAAAAAAGCGGAGGGGTATTGTGGTCATTTCACGTCCCACACCAACCACACCTCCAATCACTCACACCCCGTCTTTTAGATCTATCACTCACTCTCTCTCATCTAACACACACTAAAAACACACACACAAATCAGGTCTGAATCAATAATCACGAACATCTAATTAATCGATCATCTCATTCGTAAATCGATTATCTCTTTCTTCAGTTCATTAACATCAGGTAAAATTCATCCGATCTATTTTTATATATCTTTTTTTAGCTTATTTGATATGAATAAGCTTATAATTCATCTTATCCTTTTTAGCTTATTTGATGTGAATTTATCTACGAATTTAGTTTTGATGTGAATAAGATGATCGCTTTTTTTAGCTTATGAATTTATCCTTTTTTAGCTTATTTGATATGATTAAGCATATGAATTTATCATCATCTGAAATTATATTATAAATTCAGCTTATTTACGAATTATGTGAATTTATCGTGTTGAATGATAAGCTAGCTTATTAGGTGATTGATGTGAATAGGCTAATGAATTATCATCATCTGAATTGATTATGCTGAATTATAAGCTAACTTATTAGCTTATTTTTATAAATCATCAGGTTTTATGGCTTAATCTACGCTGAACATATATAATATGACCTGTTAGTGAAAAATCATATATGATAAGTTGCCTGAAAAAATTGTAAAAACTTATGTACTATATCATACATGATATAATATCTAGGTTTTAAGCATTTATACTATATCATATATGATAATGTGCTTGAAAATAAAATACAAGCAGCTTGTGATCTCCTGGTGAGTACTAAAAAGTTAGTTTTGTGTATAATATCATATATGATAATCTGCTTGAAAGTCAACTTCTGAACACTATAATATATCATATATGATAATGTGCCAGAAATAAAATCAAATCTTTTTATTTGTATAGAGAAAGTTGTTTTCAAGGCATTTTGAAGAATTCAATCATCTCAATGCGAGAGAAATGAACATTAAAAAACAACAATCATCAGACCAAAGTGAGCTACAAAAAGACAATGCAACAGAGTGTGGGGTTTTCTTAATGATGCACATAGAAATCTACAACGTAATGATTGCCAAGAACGGAGTGTAGGGTTTGCAAAGACGCACACGGAAAAAATTGATCTCCATTTATTTTCTATAGACGATACGCACACGAAAAAAATGTGATCTCTATTTATTTTCTATAGACGATTTTGTAAACCTTCTGAAACTAGTACAATGTCTTGCGGATTTGATTTTGAATATTATGTCTATTTTGTTTAAGTTTTATGCACACATTCATAATCACTCGTAAAAATAGCATTAGAACATGAACACATGTTATCATTGTTTAAACATCAAGTATGATAGCTGATAAATCAGTGATGATCATGTTAAATCATATGTGATTTATGAAAGAAATCACATATTATACTTTGTTACCAAATTGTAAAATACAAATATCACATATGATATATAATAGAATCACATTCATGTAAGATCAAAAACAACAAAATTCAAGTGAAAAAAGAATTATAACAATTGTTCATATAACAATCAAACATAAAAGATTACTTTTTTAAACAACAATTTCTTCTTGAACAACAACTTAATGTTGAATCACGACTTGTTCTTGATCTTCAAACCTCTTAGGGCACTTTCTCTTATTGTGATCAACACTTCCACATAATGAACAAGCATTCATGTTCTTCAATTTTGAAAATATAAAATGAATATAAAAGAATAAATAAACTGTTTTTTGGAGAAATGAAATATCATATATGATAATCACATGCCATATACATATGACAAAGCAATATCATATATGATATACATATAAAAAGTATCATATATGAATAAATAAATTGTTTTTTCAAAAAATAAAATATCATATATGATAATCACATGCCATATACATATGACAAAGCAATATCATATATGATAAACGTATGAAAAGTATATGATATATCATATATGATATATCAAACACGTTAACCAAAAGCTACTTAAAACTACTTATTGCTAACTGATAAGCTAAATACATCTTAATTCAGCTTATATCAACAAATTAATCTAATAGAGCTTATTCAGAACATAAAAAATAGCTAATAATAAAGCTTATTAACTGAAGAAGGAGACATAAAATAATAAGCTTATTCACATAAAATAATAAGCTTATTCAGATGATGATAAATTAATAAGCTTATTCACATAAAATAAGAACAAATCTGATCTGATGAATCTAACCTGATGTTAATCAACTGAAGAAGGAGACACTCGATCGAAGATCGATCGATTAGATGTTCATGATGCTCATATTGATGCTCGTGATGATTAGATGTTAAGAGTAGATCTAATGAATTTATTCCTGGTAGTGATTGATATGTTGTTGGTAGAGAGAGAAAAAACACACTTTATGTGTGTGTGTGTGTATGTGTTGAATGAGTGTTTGTTAAAGAAAAAAATATTTATATAGTGGACTGAAATGACCAAGATACCCCTGTAGCGTAAATTGGGGATTTAATCTCCTTCGTCGGATGATATTGAGATGGAGGGTGAGGATGAGTCCCCCGATATCCAAGCTAAGTTTGGTATCCAAATGAACTTAAATCTATATTTATAGATGATTTTGGTTTTTTATGCGGGTTTTGTTGTTTTGTTAGGTGGTGTTTGGATTAACTTAAAATGCATTGGGCCATTGTATTAAAGCACAGGTACAAATACATGTGTAGCTTGGTGAGGATGTTAGTCACCAAACACCCTTTAGATATTTGTAGAGTTAATCATTTATTGTTAATTTGCAAGGTGATATGTATAGGAGATGACACAATTAAAGCTACGGAGGCATTTTCTATGTATAGGAGATGACACAATCAAAGCTACGGAGACATTTTCCTCGGTTGTGATGTCTGCCATGTTCTTTGGAAAGGTATCCCAATTTTGATCCGTTTTAAATGTATGTTTTTAGTTTTTGATTATTTAGTGACGGTTTTTTGGTTTGTGTGTTTAGGTCGGTCAAGATGGATGGTGTTTGAGTGCAAGATGTGCTTAAGGAGTATGAACCGTTAGACCTTAATTTATATTGGCGATTGTTACAGGTGTAACCTGTTTCTTTTTTCTTTTTTTAAAATTAACTTAGTGATCCGTTAGACCTTAATTTATATTGGCGATTGTTACATTGAAGTCTATACTAAAAATATATTGGATACTCATATTTCTTCATTTCAATGCCTAAAATCATATCTATAATATAGATGTTTAGAAGCTGGACATAGATATGTTTTAAGTATAAATATATTTTCACCTTTAGAGGTTTATGTTGTGTTATAAATCAAATAAAAGAAGCATGTGAATAACCTTCATATAAAAAGAAAGTAGCAATAGCACATGTGGTCCAACTGAACAAGGATCACAGATCTCACTGCACAAGCGTTAGAAAAATAGGTTGGTTGGCTACCATGTCAAAATGGATCCAAGTTAAGTTTTAGTTATACGTGATTAGTGTTAACTGCTTTGTGTATCCTACATAATGAGTGGCTTATGTTCATATTGTTGTTAACAAAATTACATGCGTTTATGTATTTCTAAAAAAGAAATGGCATTTCTGATTTTTTGTATGCTTTAGAAGAGCTAAGAAAATGATCAAACATATGTATATAACCAGGAAAAGGACCTCTACATTTCATTTGAATGATATCAAAAAGGAGAGAAAAAAAACCCTCATGAAAAAGTATGTAATTCATTAATCAGCTTTTTTGCCTTTGTATATGGATTAAGCAACGAGAAGAGGGTCGAAGGGTGTGTCCATCCAGAACGTACTTAAGATGATTCTTGACCTGACTTTTCCTCTGTAAAATGAATTACACAGTGAAGATTAGTGATAAACGATTAACATAGGTTATAAGTGTAAGTGGCAAGATGAGTGGGTTGGTTCGGGATGGGTTACGGGTCTTGACGGGTTTGGTTCTAAACCGGTCCGGGTCTAGATGGGTCATCTACATGTGCATATCTGCTTTGGTCAAAACCTCATATGCCGACCCCATTTCTTTATAGTTCCACATTCTTTAAAGTTTACAAAACAAAATCGGTCAATTACATTGCTCTGAGTCTGTTCTAATGATATGAAAATGAGGTTGTTATGTTTTTTATACTAATTGCGAGTGCTAATTATTGTTCAAAGTTTTTTATATAAGTTCAGTTTCCGTGGAACTAATTGCGAGTGAATATATTTATGTGTGTATCTGCTTATAGGCATATTGTACTTTTGAAGGGTCTATAGGTTGGTGAGGAATTTGTGTAAGTAAGATTTTGTAAAAAAATAGTTTTTAAAGTTTTCTTTTGCCAGAATTATTTGTCTAGAGTTCATCTATGTGACGATCATGTAATTTTTATAACCGAGCCGTGTGTATGCTTTAACAACTACACATCCTACATACTCTTTATTAGTGGATTCTGTAATATTGTTTTCTATAACCTTATTTTTAGTTATGAGAACAAATGGTTGGCATGTTGTGTAACGGGTTAAGACGGGTTCAGAATTGTTGGTTCAAAGATAGGCTCTAAATGAGTCCAAGGAAGGTCAAAAGAATGCGAGTAATATCCTAAAACTAAATGACTTTTAGTTTATAGTTTGCATTTTGTTCTTTTAACTGAATCCTTAAGTCACGACAGGGAGTTGATCATCGTATGCAAAATATATTTTGTCTCTTTTGGATGTTTGAATAGCTGAAGATTGAAGGGAAGGCTGGGAGAGTATTTGAATGATAGAAGGATCAGGAGGTACTATAAAATCAAAGAATTAAAGGAGAACACCAACATGGTAATGAGTCTGATCCTGATAAAGTTGTATGCTTTCACTTTGTTGGTCGAAGAAATTTACTTAACGCTACAAACCAATAAAAATATTATTGGACCATAAAAGTCGAACCATGCAACACCTTTTTTGTTGTTTTTCTTTGGTCCTAAATGAACCATTCAACATGGAAGCTAAAATTTCTTTTTGTAATTTGATTGAGAACATAAAATTTGCAGGTGCGACATAATACTTTATTACGGGGAAAGGATCCACCAGAAGTCATATACGCGTTAGGATTTACGGTTTTCTGACCACATGCCTGTTTGTGGGACATTTATAATTTCTTTACAAAATCAAAG
>BQNB010049003.1:0-34398 GCA_026074375.1 Tanacetum coccineum | reverse complement strand
ATATGGTTGACTAAATAATTTGGAAACTAAATCAGCATTAATCTTCAAGTTGTAATTAATCTTCAATCAGCATTAATCGCTGTTTGACTCTACCATGACTAAGTACTCTACCAGTAGGAACTAGACTTAGCCTATCAGGACTAACTATGATAATATCCTTACCAGCAGGAACTACATACCTGCCAGTAGGAACTACTACTCTACCGGTAGGAACTACATACCTACTAGTAGAAACTAAGTATTATAATTATTCCTAACATGAACCTTCTTCGTTTGGAGGACAATCTTGCTGAAAGATTGGGTTTGACTGAGTCGCAGCCTAAAGCTGATAAGGCTGAGTGCTAAAATTGTGGTTATTCGATTGCTTGTTTGATTTAGAATGTGTAGGTTTAGCGGATTAGAATTTGATGAGGTTTAGTTGATCCGATTATTAGATATTAAAACATTGCATACCAAGTGTTTGATAAAATGTCTAACAAAACTAACAGCACTATAACTCATCCTAATATCATGCAAAATAGATGTTTGATGAAATGCCCCAATGAAATAAGCAAATGTGTAAAGGTACAATCTTAACATTAAAATTTGGTCAAAGCCACTGCTGGTACGTATTTGTAGGTGTCATTAGTCTTAACATTAAAATTTGTCTCATTTTTATTGTGAAATGGGTCAATGAAATTTATTGTATATTCAGATGCTAATAACGTAATAAGTCACTTTCTTTTAAATAGATAGTATCAAGGGATGAGCATGGGTACCAAAAAACGGTATGGTACCGGAGCCATACCGCTACCGACCCGCACCGGTACCGGTTTACTATATACGGTACGGTACTGGTACTATGAAACAAGCAGAATAAAAACGGTACAGTTGAAGATCGGTACGGGAAAAAACCGGGAAGTCCGGTTCCGGTACCGAAATATACGCATGCTGTAGCACCCATGTGTAATATGGGAATGAATATCATAGATGTGGGCATGCTGGAAACATGGGTACTATAGAAGAGTGCTTATGCTTTTATAATTGAATATCCAATTAAGTAACATGGCACCTGGATCAATGTATTTGCTGGTATAGCATGTTTTATCTTTTGAAAAGAAAAAAAAATTAGTTATGTTTGCTTTAGCTTCAAAACTGCTAGTTGTGTTTGCAAGTGTTAATGTATTTTGTTAAATGATGGTATTAGCAACTTATGTTATCTGATGGAATAGAGCCTCCCTTCTTTTGTTTACATATTGTTTGTCTTGCTGGTTACTAGGATTAGCTATTGTTATATTTGTTACTAATATGGTCAAAAAAGCAACAAATGGCCAAAACCTATTTTGTTTATGTTTCCTTCTCATTTGGTCGGTTAGAAGCCTGTTTAAGTGGTGAAATACCTGTCCTTAATAGGCAAAAAAAAGGACACCAATACCTTAAACAAGTGGAGTTTTTTCCATGATGGATATGGCAAAAAATAACACAAGATGCCATACACAAATGAAGGTACACTGATATGGTATGGTACCGATTTACCCGAACCCGGTACCATCATACCCATCGGTTCTGGGAACGGGACTACCACTTTTGGCAGGGAAAAAATCCGGTACCTCAAAAACGGTGCCGGTTCGATACCATACTCGTACCGTGCTCATCCCTATATCATTGTTACAGAACTTTAAAAAAAATCGTTTATAATATATGAATTATTTCCGTAAGTCAGAAAATGACAGGAGTGTTGGTGGATCAGGGAATCAGGGCATCAGGCCAGTCTCACCTAACCCGTTTGAAGCTGCAACTTATTGTTATAAGTCATTCTCAAGGATCCCATTGTCATCAGCTCCAACAGATTGTTATATTGAGGTGTACGTGCTTCATCTTGTATAGTTGTATTGTTATTATATTAAAGCTATAGTTCCTGATCTTTTGATGTCATTTTTTTACTTTAAGATACATTTGGTATTTCACAATTCAAATTAATAATATGTAGTTGCTTACACTTGAAGGTTGAACCTGGATTGTTGCTGCAGGGTCCACTAGAGAACTCAACTAATAAAACTTGTAACTCAACCTATGATCTTGTTCCCTTCACATCTTCACTAAGGAAGAAGTTATGCATCAGGTAGAGTTTGTTCTGCAGTGTGATCATTTCTTTGAACTTTTTAATAGAATCTGCATGTCTAACTCCTGAATATATGTTTTACCTGTTGGACACATTATTTCGTTATATACATTCTTTGTTTCATAACTTTCTCATCATGCACTACTACTTCAGACAGGTTACATACATTCTTTGTTTCGTAACATTATATCCTCTGCCACCTAAACTTAGTAGCTCCACCACTTCTTTTTTTGGGTTTTCCAGCATGCTTGACTGTTGCAGCTTATACTAAATGGATTGGTGACATGCCAAGTGGACTCTCCTTTTTGCCATCAGTTATTGGTATTCTTGTAAGTGGTATATGTATGTCTGAAGATTCTATTGTAGCTGCTGCCCTGGCTTTCAGAACATTTGTGATGGTATTCTAATCTCTTCAATAGTGTCTCTTGTTCTTTTATATTTCTACTATAGATTAGAGGTGGCAAAATGGGTGAGTTGGGCGGGTTCGGGGATGGGTATTAATAAGTTTGGGTCGAAGAGTAGGAACATTAACTGTATATTTTCCTTCACTTTCAGGTGCCAATTTGTCAAATTAAATCAGATTAAACGGTTCATAGTCCATGCATTTACTGATTTAAGTCATTATACCAATGCAGATATGCTGGGTTGAAGAGAGAATTGTTGGGGGTTCCATTGAAGGATCTGTTGTTCACATTCAAGGGGTCAGAACTGTTATTATCCGACCTTCTGGAGCAATAAGTTCATCCGGACTAGGTATCATGTCTATATTCTTCATTTTATATATTTTGAGTCTACAAGAGTGTGTGCAACAAAAAGACTGTGTGACGTGAGTAAGGATAGAAAAAACAATGACATAAAACAAAGCACATAAAACAAAAAACATGCAATCATATAGACAAAGAGCATACAATACAGCAGACATAGACATAAACGCATAGACATGAACGCACATCGACATAAAAATAAAGGAGCATGAAAAAAAACATACAATCATGTGTGGTGTGTAACCTGGACAAAAAGACTACCCGTTAATTTAAGCTTGTGAATAAAAAAACCAATATATATAACCGATGAGTTATCTCAATCCTTCTTGATTCAAGCTCAGATTGGCCTCTAAATAGCTTAGGCAAACTTAATGGAACTAAGAGCATCTTGAATGAAAGCCCGTGGCAATATGGATTCTAAAGTTCATGAGAGTTAACTAAGGAGGGAGAGTATACTTAGACCTTAGACCTGACGTAATAAGGGTCCAAATGACACATGATCAACCCATTACCATGCGTGATCATTACCACGCCCTCCCCCGACGATGCGTTATTAACCAGATTTGAGCAACATTTGGTCATCTCGATAACCGAATCATTTTTTGTGTGTGTTTGTTATGAGGTATGTTTGTGTGGTTAGTTTATTTGTCATCGCCACGATTGTTAATGGTTGATTCGATGAATGAATAAAAGTTGATGTCGAGTTGAGATGGTAAATTTGATCACCACTACCCCAACTTAATCGACTTTGAAAGTTTATGAGAGTACACTTTATAAAAAGTATTTCAAGAATTTGTAGTTATAGAAGATCCTTACTAGGTAGGGGTGTTGATCGATTCGGTTATCAGGGTGTTAGGTTATCGGGTTGTTCGGTTATTCGGTTCGATTAATTCTCTATATAAGGGCCCATGTTGTGGTCCCTTTGCATTTATAAAAGCAAGCACGGAACCATTTTTAGTATATCAAAAATGCATGCTTTTTGTAAAAGTGGGATGTCATCGCAACCCAGCCATCATGATGTGTTTAGTTGGTTTCGCTTATATGTTGTTTTGTTCTTCGGTGTGATGGTTGTTTTTACTTCACATAGTGATTTCGCGGATTATCCCGTTCATATTGGTGGGTGTTTTTTCTAGTGCAGAGATGCTGATGGTGGGGCAGGTGATTTTGTATGTTAGGTTCTAATTCTTGACGATGGTGGTTAGAGGATTGATGATTGGTGTTTATGTATGATTGTATGTGTTGGGACGGGTGATGGGGGAGAGGGGTGTGTTATTTGTAGGGGGTGGGGGTTGGGGAGGAGGGGGGGTAGTGATGGAGGGGGGGATGTGTGTGATGCGTGTTTGTTTGGGGGGTGGGGTTGGTGTTGATTGGGTTTGGAATTTTGTTGAGGGTTGTTTGGGTTCGATTCGAGGTAGGATTTGTTGAAGATGTGTTTAGTGAGTCGTTTGATTGGTGTGTGCTTTGGGTTGGTGGGGTGGATGGTTTGGTGGGTGTTGTGTGGACGTTGTGTGTGGTGTAGGGTCGAGGGTGTCGGGGGGATGCTGCTGGTGTTGAGGTGAGGTCTGAGTGGGTGGAAGGTGGGTGGGGGGGGGTTGTGGAGGGTGGGTGTGTGGTTGGGGTGGGTCGGTGGTTTGTGGGTGGGGGTATTGGGTGGGTGGGGCTGGGGGTTGTGGGTGTTGTGTTGGTTTGTTGGGGGGGGGGTTGCGTGTGTGGGGTTTTTTGGGGGGGGGTGGTTGGGTTCGGTATGGTGTGTTGGGGGTGTTTGTGTGTGGTTAGATGGGGGTATGTGAGTGCGGGGGGTGTGTGTTGGGTGGTGGGTTGGGGAGGGTGGGGTATTCTGGTGTGTGTGGGTGTGGGAGGGGGTTTAGGGGTGTGTGGGTTGGTGGATGTGTTGTAGTGGTGGTGTGGTATGGGTGGAAGTGGGCTTGGATTGTGGGGGTGTGGGTTTGGTGGGAGGTGATGGGTGTGTGTGTTGATGTGGAGTCGTTGTGTGTGTTGGGTATGTGGGGAGTTGGGGATGTGGTGTTGGGGGTGTGGTGGTGGTGTGTTTATGGTGGAGGTGGGAGTGTCGTGTGGGGGGGGGTGGGGTGGGTTTGGTGTGTGATGTGATGGTGTGTTGGGGTGTTGGGGGGGGGTGTGGTGGGGGTAGGGTTTGGTATGTGGGTGTGAGGTGTGTTTTGTGTTGTGTGGGGGTGGATGTGGTGTTGGGTGTGTTGGGGTTGGGGTGGGTGGTGGTGTGGTTGTGGGGGGGGGTGGTGGGGGGTTGGTGTGAGTTGTTTGGGGTGCGGTTTGGTTTGGTGCGGTTTGTTGATGGTGGGTGTGGTTGGTGTGTTTGCTGGTTGTGGTGGTTGGGTGTGGGGATTCGGGATAAGGTTGGGTGGCGGTGGGGTGTAGGTGTGTTGGTAGAGTGTGGGGGGTGTTGTCGGGTGTGTGGTGGTTGTGGAGTGATTGGCGGGGGGGAGTAGGCGGTTTTATATAGGGGGTGTCGTGGGGGGGGCTTGGGGGGGGGTGGGTGTGGTTGTGGTTAAGCGGTTGGGTGGTGGGTTGGGGTTGTGGCGGGAGGCGTGGGATGTGTGGTCGTGGTGGGTGTGTGATGTGGATGATGGGGTGCTGGTGGGTGGGGTGCGGGTGTAGGTGTGGTTGGTGGGGGTGTATGGTGTGGGTGGATGTGTGGTGTGTGGGGGTTTGTGTTTGTGGTGGGTGGGTGGGGGTTGGTGGTGTGGTTGATGGTATTGGGTGGGCGGGGCTGTGGTATGGAGTTGGTTGGTTATTTGGGTTGGGTGCTGGTGTGGTTGGGGGGTTCGTGGTTGGTTTGTGGTTTGGTGGTGTGGAGGGTAACGAGTGGGGTGAGTGGATGGTGTAGTTTTTGGTTGGGGGGTGTGTGTGTGGGGGGGAGGGTGGTAGTGGTGTGTTGCGGTTTGTCGGGGATGGTGGTTGTGGGGTGCTGGGTGTGGGGGGGGGGTGGGTGGTAGGGGTTGGGGTGGGGTGTTGGGTGTTGTGGATGTGTGGTGGGGGTGTTGTGTGGGGGGGGGTGGGTAGTGGGTGGGTTGTGTGTGGGTGGTGGGGTGCGTGTGGGTGGCGGTGGTGATGTGGGGGTTGGGGGGTGTTGGGTGAGATGGGTGTTGTTGTGGTTGGAGATTTTTGGGTGTATGGGGATTAGGGTGGCTGGGGTGGTTTGTTGGGTGTGATGTTGGGAGTGTGGTGGGGTGTGTGGGTGGTTGGTGTTATGGTGCGTGGGTGTGTTGGGAGGGGTTTGTGCGTGATGGATGGGGGTTGGTGTGGGTGGTGAAGGTGGTAGGGGTGGTGAGTGCTGATGTGGGTGTTGTTGGTTGGGTTGTGGTGGTGATGGGGTTGGTGGGGTGTTGGGTGTGGCGGTTGGGTGTGATGTGTGGTGGTGTGGTGTTTGTTGGGGTTGCTGGTGGTGGTTGGTCGTATGGGTTGAGGTGGTGCTCGTTCTGGGTGAGGGAGGGTGTGTTGGTGGGTTGGTGGGTGTGTGTGGTGGGGGGTTGGGGTGTGTGGTGGTTGATTGGATTGTGTGGTGGGGTGTGTGGGCTTGTGTTGTGTGTAATGAGGTGGGGTTTTGGTGTGTATGTTTGGTGGGGGGTGTGTGGGTGTTGTGTGGGTTGGGGTGGGTGGGTGGTGGGTGTAGGTGGGCTCGGTGGATGATGGAGTGTTGGGGGTTGTGTCGTGGTGTGGGTATTGGTGTTGGGTATTTGTGTGGTTTCGGTGGTGGTGGGTGGTGTGGCGATGGGGGCGGGTGTGGTGTGGTGTGTATGAATTGGGAGTGTGTTGCTGGGTTTGGTGGTGTTGATGGTGGTGGTGTGTTGGTGTGGGGTGGGTGCGTGTGTGGGTTTTCTGGGGGGTATGGGTGGTTGGGTCGACGGGGATGGGGGGTGCGGTTTGGTTGTGTGACTGGGATTGTGGGGGTGGTGGAGGGGTGTGGTGGATATGGTTGGGGGCGTTGGTGGGGCGTGTGTGTTAGGGGGGGTGTGAGTTGTGTGGGTAAGGATGGTTGTTGTGGGGGGGGTGGGGTAGGTGGAGGAGGGTGGGGGGTGTGCTGTGGTGTGTGGGGTGTGCGGGTTTTGTTGGTGGGTAGTGTGGTAGTGCTGTGGGTGGTTGGTGGTGGGTGGTGGGTTGTGTGTGGTGGTGTGGATGTGGGGGGTTGGGGGGTCACGAGTGGTTGGATGTGTGTAGGGGTCGTGTCGGTGGGGGTGGGTGTGCGGAGGTGTGTGCTGTGGCGTGGTGTGGGTGGGGTGGTTGGTCTGCTTTGTGTGGTTTGGTGTGTATGGGGTGTTTGTGTAGTGGGTGGGGGTGTGGTGTGTGTGTTGGGTGGGGGTGTAGGGTGTGTGTGTGGGTAGGTTGTGGGGGGTTGTGTGGTGTAGTGGTGGGGGATGTGTGGTGGTGATGTGAGTGGTGGGTGTGTGGGGCTGGGCGTGTGGTGGTGGTTGGTGGCTGATTGGGGGGTGCGGGTGGGGGTGGGTGGGTTGTGTGTGGTGGGGGTTGTGGTTTGGTTGTGGGGTGTGATGGGTGGTGAGTGGGTGGTTGGGTGGGGTGGTCGATGTGGTGGTGGATGGGTGTGATGGTGGGTGTGGTGGGTTGTTGGGGTGTGGGTGTTTCGTTGGGGGGTGGGGTGGGTGGTGGTGGTGGGGGGAATGTGTCGGGATGGGTGGTGGAGGAGGGGTGTGTGTGATGTTGGGGGGGTGTTTGGGGATGTGGGATTGTTGTTGAGATTGGTGGGGGTGTGGGTGTTGTGGGCGTTTGTGGTGGGGTGTGTTGTGGCGGGGGTGGGGGTGGGGTGGAGGGGTTGGTGTGTTGGGTGTATTGGGGGTGGGTTGGGTGTGTGGGCGTGTGTGTGGGGGTGTTGTGGTAGGTTGGTCGGTGTGAGTGGTGGTGGGTGGGTTGGTTGTGGTTGGTTGGGGGGGGTGTGGTGTGATGGTTGGGTGTGTGAGGTGGTGCTGTGTGGGGGGGGGTTGGGTGGGGGTGGGTGGGAGGTGGTGGGGGATGTGGGGTGGCTGTGTGGGGGGGTGTGGGTGTGTGGTGTTGGGGGGGGGTGGGTTAGGGGGTTGTGTGAGGGAGTGATGGGGGTTCGTGTGTGGGTCGGGTGTGTGTGGGTTGTGCGTTGGTGCGTGGTGCTTGTTGAGGGGGGGGAGTGTATGGGTATGGGTGTGGATGTCGGCGGGGGGAGGTTGTGGGTAGGGTTTGTGTGGTGGTATGGGTGTGAGAGTTGGGGGTGATGTGGTGGGGTGTCGTGCGGGTGGTGTTGTGGTGTCTGGGCATGTTGTGATGTGGGTGTGGTGGGTGGTGTGGATTGGGGGGGTGGGTGGTGGGGTGGGTGTGGGGCTGCGGGGTGGGGGTGGGGATGGGTGTGGGTGGTTTGTTTGTTGGTGGGGTGTTGTGGTGGATTTGTGGGGTGGGTGGGGTAGTGGGTGGAGTTGGGTGGGGTGGGTGGGGGTTGGTTGGTAGGTTGGGGTGGTGTGTGGGGGTTTGTGTGTGTTGGTGGATGGTGGTGTGCGTGAGTGGGGGGGGTGTGTTGTGGTGGTTGTGTGGTCTGTGTGGTGTGGTGGTTAGGATTGTGATGGGTGGTGGGGGAGGGGTGTGGGGGTTTGGTGGGTGGGGTGTGGGGGTGGAGGGGTGTGTGTGGGTGTGTAGGGGGTGGTGGTTTGTGGGGGGGGTGATTTGTGTGTTTGGTTGTGCGGTGGGGTTGCGTGATGGTGTGTGGGGGGTGTTGTGTGTGTTTGTTGGGGGGTGGGTGATGTGGTTGTGTGTGTGCGGGGTGTGGTGTTGTGTTGGGGGGTGTGTGTTCGGGAAGGGGTGGGGATGGGGTGCGGTGAGGGGCGGTGGGCGGGGGGGGGTGGTGTGTGGTGGTGGGGGGTGTTGTGGGGGTGTGGATGGGGAGGGTGTTGGATGGTGGGGTGGTGGGGTGGTGGGGGTGTTGGTTGGATGGGGGTGGGGGGTGGGGGGTGGGTGGTTGATGGTTGGGTAGTACCGGGGTTGGGTTGGGGGTGAGCGGGTGTGGTGGGGGTTGGTGGTCTGGGTGGTGTTGGGGGGATGGGTTAGGTAGGTAGGTTGGTTTGGGTGTGGGTGGGATAGGTGGTGTGGGGTTGGTGGTTTTGTTGTTACGTGGGGTAGGGTGGGGGTGGTGTGGGGGTGGGGTGATGTGGGTGGGAACGGCGGTGTGGTGGTGTGATGGTTGCTCCAGGGGGGTTACGATTCGGGTCGGTAGATGTGTGGATGTGGGGGTTGGTGCATGGCTTGTGGGGTGGTGTGTGGGATATGAGGGGTGGTTGGTGTGGTGGCCACCCCCCACCCCCCCCCTACCTGTGGTGGTGTGTGTGGTGTGTATGGGTGGGCGGGGCCTCTGGGTTGTGTTCGGCCCACCGCTGGGGGTTGTGTGTGTTTGTTGGGATGTGGGGTGTTGTGGGTTGTTGGGAGGTTGTGTGGGGGTGGTGTGGGTGGGTGGGTTTGTTTGTGTGTGTTCTTGATGGTTGTTATGGGGGTTGGGTGGGTGTGGGGGGCTTTTGGGGTTGGGGTGTGGTTGTTTGGGGTGAGTGTGTGTGCGTGGGGTATGTGTGGGGTGGTGGTTGAGGGGTGAGGTTGGGGAGGGGTTGTTGTATGGGGAGGGCGGGTTGGTGTGGTGCGGGGGGTTGGGTGTGGGTGGGATGAGGGTGCTTGTGTGGTTGGGGGGCGGGTGGTGTTGGGGGGAGATGGGGGTTGTGTGGGTGTGGGTGTTGGTGTGGTTTGTTGTAGGTGTGGGGTTGTGGTGTGTGGGGTGATCTGGGCGGGTGTGGGTGTGGTGGTGTGTGTGGGGGTGGTCGGTGTTGTGTGTGGGGGGGTGTTGTGGGTGGGGTGTGTGTTGTTGTGGTTGGTGGTTGGTGTGGTGGTAGGGGGGTTGTGGGGTGTGGTGTGGGGTGATGGGGGGGGTAGGTTGGGGGTGCTGGAGGGGGGGGGGGGGTGCTGGGGGAGGTTGGTGATTGTTGGACGTGGTGTGCGTGGGTGTGAGGGGTGTGTGGGGATGGTTGTGTGGTGTGTGTGTTGGTGTGTTAATGGTTGTGGGGTTGTTGGGGTGGGTGGTGGGGGTGTGGTGTGGGGGGTGGGTGATGTGGGTTGGGGTTGTTGGGGATTCGGATGAGGTGTGGGGGGATGGTGATGTGGGTGGCGTGTTGCGGTGGGTATGGTGGTGTGTGTAGGTGGAGTGTGGGTTGTGGTGTGGGTTGGGTGATGGTGGGGTTGGGTGTGTGGCGGGGGGGGAGTTTGGGGTATGGAGGTGGGTTTTGTTGTGTTTTTTATATTTTTTATATAGTTTATCTCTTTATTTTATAATTTTTATTAATTATTATTTTATTTTTATTTTATTTATATGTTTAGTATATTATTTTATTTTTTTTTATTATATTATTTTATTGTTGTTTTTTATATTTTTTTAATATATTATTTTATTTTTTGAGATTATAATTATTTATTTTTAATTTTAATTATTTTTTTCAGTTTTTATAATTTATTATATTTTTTAAGTTATAATATTTATATAATTTGTTTTTTTTTATCTTATTTAATATATTTTATATATTTTTCTTATCTATTTCATTTTATTTTTATGTTGATATCTTGCAGGTTATTTTTTTTGTTTTTTTTGCATGCATTTTTAAATTGGGCTTCAACTCAACCCAGCCCATGAAGTGATTCGTAGTTTCACTATTTATGTAGTTTTGTACTACGTAGTAATGTAGTATTAACAAACATATTTCTTTCGCTGAAACCCTAACAAAAGTTGGTGTTATTATCAATAGCAGCAGCAGCAGGTTTTGCATTTGAAAAAGAAAGTAAGTAACAAATCATGACGAAGAGTAAGATGATATCAGCAAATGAAGCAGACATACAAACGATGTCGTTAGCAGGTGCTCACTTTATATACAAATACTTGTTATTTTTATTTTCGTCTTTTAGTACTAGAATTCTTGTTTTTCTATATATACATCTATAAAGATATTGTTTAGTTAAGATAAGCAATTTAAATTTCAAAATAAGCTGGAATAAATGAACTTAAGCCGGACTCAAATAAGCTCATATATGTGAAAAAATGAGCTTATATATTGTAGAATTGTTGTTTTCGAATGTGTAGACATTGTTGTTTCGATTTATTATGTGAAAATCTTTTAGTTTCTTTACCCTTATTTGTGAGCTTATGAGATTTTGGTTTATATATTTTCTAAACCTAATTTTTTTGGCTTATTTATTAAGCTGAATTTTGGCTTAAGAAATATAAGTTGAAATCAAATAAACTCATAAGCCCACATAAACAAACACCGTTTTAGATTTATGGGAAAACGTTTTGTTTGTTTAAGCTTGTTTGTGAGCTTATGTGATTTCGGCTTATATATTATAAGCTCTATTTTTCTGCTAAGTATCAAGACTTATATATAAGCCCATAAGTCTCAATATTAGATTATTAGCTGAAGTCACATAAGCTCGTAAGCCCAGTAATAAGCTTACACAGACACCTCCTAAGCTTATATGTAAAAATGCTTGATTTAGTGGTTGGTTTTATTAGTTTTATTATAGATAGATTTAAGTGTGTTTAGTAGTAGAATTCTTGTTTTTAGATAGAAAGATATTGGTTAATTTATATGGGTGTGTATATTTATGCTTATTTGTTGGGTTTTATGAAAAATTGAAAAGCTCATTTTTATGTCGGTTTATGAGCTTCTTAGCTTAACTAAGCTATAAGCCCAAGTTGCTAAGGCCATAAGCCACAAAAAATGAGCGTATTGCCTTTTTGAGTTTCATTAAGCTTATAAGCTCATTAAATTTGACAAATGAATACTGAGTATTAGTTTTATGATTTTAATGCTTATGTAAAGTTGGTCAAGGTATATGATGTGTTTAAAAAAGGAGCGCCTGAGACGTAAGGTATACGTCCTATCAGAAGGTTTAGCATGCACTCTTTGCCCCGTTATTTCTCGCTCTGGCATTTTGACCCTAAGCGTAGTGGGACGCTTTACACTTTTTAACATTTGTGTTTTATGAGAGCTTGTTATTGTCAATGTTGCCGACTTGTCGTTGTTTGCGAAGTCAAATGGTCGATAACTGAAAGTGGATTATGCTTCTTCAGTAATTAAGTAACTTGCTTGATTCTGTCTAATTAAATTAGCGGCAATGAATGTTTTATAAGATGCTGTAAGGTTTAATCTGCACTTTGTTTCTTTGTGTAATGCTAGTTGGGTGATGTTTGTGTTGTATTTTTTATTTGTTTTCAGGAAGTCACCTTTTCAACCTTGGAGAGACATCAGAAAAGCTTGAGATGGTTGCTAGGATGATTGCGGCAATTGAGAATCCTCAAGACATCATTGTTCAATCCGCCAGACGTTACGGACAGAGAGCCGTGTCGAAGCTGTAGTGGACCCTTTGATAGGAAAGGTGGTATTCTTAAGGTTGATTGAGAGTTTGAGACTATGATTTGTTAATATTTTAAGCTTCATTGAATTGTATGTAGATTTTTGGATTAATCGGACTATTGGATCTACATACTTCTGGATAAGCTATAGGCGTATTTGTAATTTCGAAAAGTTAATAATCTTATTTTTTCGACTTACGAGCCTATGAGCTAATGATTTAGAAATAAGATTTAGCTAAGCTTTGGTCTTTGTGGTTTGTCAGGTATTTCATTTTAAGTCTACTTCAAGAAGTTTCAGATCCTCTCCACAAAGATGAACACCCGTTTCGGGTTTGATCCATTTTTTTGCTGATGCTAGTTTGGCAAGTTAACAACTGTGAAACGACTAACGTGTCCTCGTTTTTTTCTTGTGAAATAACTAACTAATGCACCCTCACCTTCATTTTTTTCTTTTCCTGTTACTATTAGTATACTTTTTAGTCCATCGCATGAATCTGTCGTACTAATAACCATTCTTTCTCCCTTTACATTCTGAAGATGAAAAAAGAACTCTAGTACGGAGTTCATCCCAAATTTTGATTAACCGAATGGTGTTAACAGATCCGTCCATGGCTAAAATATACATCAAGTGATTATCATAAGCCTCTCACAATCTCACATGTTTCCTCTAAATTCAAACTCAAAGTCAAAAGAAATTCAACTTGAAGCAGTTTCTATCTTGATCAGAAAATCAAGAATGCTGATCTTGCTTGATAATTCATGCATATGGTGGAGGTTATTTGATATCACTAAAAAAATCTAACACATGCATGCACTCTCTTTTTTACCGTGGTTTTCTACGACGGGGTTTAAACTAATCGTCATACAAATTCAAACATGGTAAAGACTTTCCTTTTTAGGAGGTCGTCCGGTGTGGCCAATTTAAGGTTGTTTGCACCAAGCACGAATTGAACTTGATGTTTCACACATTTTAGCGTGATAGACTTATTGCCACTGTGTCACCCCTCAGCGGTTAAGACATGCAATACACTTTATGTTGATAGTCTTTTGAAAGAAAAAATGTATATGACTTGAATCAACCCATATAAACCTATGTACGTAAGTGATCACATACAGTAATTAACATGTGAAGAACAATCAGCATTAAATTTGTCATGTACATGTTTTGAACCATCACCAGTCTAACAAAAGAGATAATGAATTAAGTTTGAATGTCATGTTTCTAAATTTAATTCAAAATGTGTGAAATGTATCTAAACAATTTAAATATAAAGGTGCTAAGTGCATATATATAATTCAGCTTTGTTTCATAAAGAAAACAAAGATCAATTTACACCCAACATACTTTGCACTACCTACCAACCATGTCATTGTAATAAAAATAAATTCACCTAGTTTTAGTCATAACCTATTTATCTTAAACCTAAGAAATTTGTTGCAAACCAAGAAGTGTGTTTTGCATATAACTTGCTTACTAATTTGTCAAACCTATTTTCCAATAAATTACTTAATCAAATGATTAATAGATAATTTATAATTTAGTCAAACAAAGATTATTGTCTCCTATTTGAAAGATTGAGCAATGATAAGATGTACCAAATACAACGTGGGGAGCTCTAACCTTAAATTATCCTCAACGTGAACACTACCACCTTTCTTGAGTTTCATCTTTATTATTACATTATTTGTCACTATATATATCACACATCATTTTATCATTTTCATCACCTCATTTCAAACTCAAACATCATTAACAAGCATTCATCATGGTGAACTCGAAACAGGTTCTAGCCACTTTCGTCTTAGTTTTGGTCATCGTCGATGCATCCTTAGCATTCGACTATGGTCAAGCTGTAGACAAAAGCTTGTTGTTTTTCGAGGCACAAAGGTCTGGTAAGTTGCCTAATAATCAACGGGTTAAATGGCGTGGCGATTCTGGTCTTCACGATGGTTACCAACAAAAGGTCAGTGTCTCGCTCATGCTTTGTAGGCTTCTACGTTATGGTATTTTGGTTGTATGTGAATTGAGTGGTTTTGTGAATGTAGGTGAACTTGGTTGGAGGGTACTATGATGCTGGTGACCATGTGAAGTTTGGGTTGCCGATGGCGTATACTGTCACTATGTTGTCGTGGGGAGCCATTGAGTATGGTCCAAGTATGAAGGATCTTAACCAAATGGGACATGTTTTAAGTGCTATCAAATGGGGCACTGATTACTTCCTCAAAGCTCATACACAACCCAATGTTCTTTGGGGACAGGTATAATAAAATATTGCACTTCGAAAGAATAGCAACAGAATCCATAACCATTTTCCTTCCTACCATAACTATATAGTTGAGAAATTAAAAAATTGGGTCACCTAAAATTTGGAAACTTGTGATGCAGGTAGGTGATGGGGACTCAGATCACTACTGTTGGGAGCGACCTGAAGACATGACTACACCACGAACCGCTTATAAAATAGATACTGAACATCCGGGTTCAGACCTTGCTGGTGAAACCGCTGCTGCGTTGGCTGCTGCTGCTATTGCATTCAGGCCTTACAACTCTTCTTACTCTGATTTGCTCTTAGTTCATTCTAAACAGGTCCGGATTAGCACTCAAATCACCACTTCTAGTACTTAGATAACGTCATTCTCGTTTTTTACTCAAAACATTTTTTTCCCATAATGCAGCTTTTTTGGTTTGCTGATCGGTTTAGAGGGCTGTTTACGGATTCAATCCCGTGTGCTAAGGAGTTCTACACATCATCTGGTTACACGGTGAGTTGAATTATTTTTTCATCTAATGGTACTATGGTCGTGTTTTGGGGTTCACAACTAACGGGGTTTGTTCTGCTTTGAAGGATGAACTATTGTGGGCGGCTACATGGTTGTACCGAGCAACCAAGGACGAGTCATACTTAAAATATGTTGTGGACAACGCAGCCTCCATGGGTGGGACTGGTTGGGCGGTGAAGGAATTCTCATGGGATAACAAATACGCTGGTGTCCAGATTCTTTTAACTAAGGTGTTGATAGACGGTGACGGTGGTGCATACACCGCCACACTGAAACAATATCAGGCGAAGGCTGACTACTTTGCGTGTGCTTGTAACCAAAAGAACGATGGCTACAACGCCCCTATGACTCCTGGTTTGTTACTAATATATCTAAAAGACTTGGTTTGACCTAAAAAGTCAAACTTTACTGATTAAGTTATTTCAAATTTCAATTGATACAGGGGGCTTACTCTACTTGCACGAGTGGAACAACATGCAATATGCAGCCTCAGCTGCATTCCTGCTAGCCGTCTACTCAGACTATCTCTCAGCCGCTAAGTTGGTACTCAAGTGTCCTGATGCCACAGTTCAACCTCAAGAGCTCCTTGGGTTCGCAAAATCTCAGGCTGATTATATTCTAGGGAAAAACCCGAACTCAATGAGTTACATGGTCGGGTATGGTCAAAAATACCCAACTCATGTGCACCACAGGGGTGCCTCAATCGCCTCTGTATCAGTCCTACATTCCGTAGTTGGATGTGTACAAGGGTTTGATGCATGGTACCGTCGCCCACAGGTTGACCCGAACATTGTCTACGGTGGGCTTGTTGGTGGACCAGACAAGAACGATAATTATGATGACGATCGTTCTAATTATGAACAATCCGAGCCTACAATGTCTGGGACTGCTCCTCTTATAGGACTCTTCGCTAAGTTGCATAGCATCAATTCACACTATGGAGCAGGACCTTCTCAACCAAAGGGCCATTCCATATCAAGTGAGTAAATACCAAACTGAACTATTGCATTTCTACTGCTTACTGTCACTTACAGTCACAATAGTCAATTTTGAAAGGCTTATGATTATCTTATTATTACAAGTTTACAACTCCAATCAGCAACCGCGCATCCAAAAACTATGTTCTACTGCCCTGTTTTTGAAGATGATATTTTTGTTCTAACTATTCAAAATTGCATTATCGCAACCAAACCTTTCAAACACCCCCTAGGCATATGCAAATATTATGAATTCTAACTCAGATGTTAAAACTATAATTTGTGCAGACTCACGCCCTAAGCCAACAGCCAAACCGTATACAAAACCTGGTAAGTTACTATCTTTTATTAATGTGGTGGCACCAATGATTTTATGTAATAAAATCAAAGGGAAACTAACTTGGGTGGTGTTAACTTTGTTGAGCAGGAACGCCAGTCGTATTCCTTCACTCGATAACCGATTCGTGGACAGTTGGGAGAATAGCATATTATCGGCACAAGGTGATAGTCAAGAACCAGTCAGGAAAACCAATCACAGATTTGAAGTTGGAGATTGAAAACCTATCAGGGTCTTTATGGGGATTATCCCCAACTCAAAATAAGAACATATACGAGCTTCCAGAATGGATTAAGGTGATCAATCCTGGTTCCGAGTTCAATTTTGTGTACGTTCAAGGTGGCCCACAAGCCAAGATCTCAGTTCAATCCTACCATTAGTCATTATTGTCATGGCTAACCCCATTCACATGATAACTGTAAACTACCATGAAATTTTCTATTTTTTGACATTTAAATTTCACAAATTGTATCTAATGAGTAAATGAGAAATGGTTCGATCCCACATAATCTATTTCCAAGGTACCATCATAGTAACACTGGTTTAGTTTCAAGCTACTGATAAATACACCATACGCAGTCTACAATAGAAATTACTAACATTTGCAACATTTTATAAATATAAAAAAGTTATGCATACTTCTTCCTTGCTGCCTTTGGAATTCTGCTTAGCACACTAGCATCCAGCTTACTGTACTTGTTCTGAAGCTGTCCAAGAACATTGTACACAGCGCTATCGATCTGGTCATCATATTTCTCATACACAACAGGCAGAGTGTGGGCAGCAACAAAACCTTATAAAAAAATTTAACTAAATAAGTTACGATTTTCATACAAGGTCAAAAGATATAGTACACGTGAACAGACTAAGATTCTACATACACCAGAGCAGCATATAATGGTGAAAGTTAATAAAGAAAATTTAGAGTTTGTATATGTCATAAGCTGAATAGAAAAGTTCCTAAATCTTACCTATGTATAAAACAGTAAAGAAGTTACACCAGGTTCCGATGATTGCTGCAATTAGCAAGCTCCCACAAACCTAAAAAGAAAAAGGGCATATTACTTGTGACATTTTGCAAGATTGAAATGATATCCATCGACAAAACTACTGTCAGGTTTTCCAAATTAGTACGCCACTTACGACTACAAGTTGCTTGATATCCCCTCTAGAACCAACATTCTGAAGGAAACCCAAAGCACGATTAATTTCACCACCTACTGTGGTAGCAATGCTCACTAATAGCTCATCAGACAAAACAATACAAGGCGGGGACCTGCTTCAAAGTATAGATCGTTAGATCATAACTCATTATGAATGAAAAAGCTTTCTACTATTAATTTCAAAAACAGAAAATAGTTAAAAATGTCATTGTACAATAGTATATCACTGATAAATCATTTTTTTCAAGTACATAATGAGCGACGTTTGGTCAAAAAGCATAACTGTTGGACAATATAAAAGATACTACAGAAAATAAGTGGATGTGTTACCTGTTCAATAGGTGTGACCAAATAAACTGACCAATGATACAGGCAACCAAACCAAAGCAGACAAGCGGAAGAAAATTGTAGTCGAGCCATTCAAACAGCACCCAAACCGCGGTTGCGGCACCTAAGACACTTGCTGATATCTTTTTGTTCCTCCATAAGAGCACATCGGCAGCTGAAAAAATGAATAAATAACATTTTTAGAAAGACATGATATTTGTAAAGAATTCAGAAAGATGAGACGAAGCCTACATTTGCCACCCCCTAAGATATGATGAACGGGCTTCTCTCTCCCAAACAGCTTGTTGAATTGAGTACTGACAGAGCGTGATTTCCCTTCAAACGAGAACGGATCAGAGTTCTGCTTCTGATGCTTGTTATCAGTAAGCGTATCCATTATGTTGTGGATTAGATCTTCGGGTGTAATTCCCTCAGGCATGATTCCTGTTGGTTGGAAAATTAGTAACTAGCAATAGACTTGAAAAACAAAATATTAGGAACAGAACTTCTCTAAGAAGGAAACGTAAAATCAGTGATGGTAAGTACTAGTACACCTTCCGTTCTAAAACATATGTGATGTTTACCTATTGATAAAATGTATAAACTGTGCCTAACCGAAAACATGGTAAAAAGTCTAAACTGTACCTAACCTATTGATAGATGATTATCAATGAACAAATAAATTTAGTCAAGATTGGAATTTACCTAAATCTTGTCTAACATGTAACATGATATGGTCTTATTTTAGCCAACATGTGTAAAAATGTAAAATTTGGTTAATCATAATCAATTCCTAGAAACCATCATAGAGGAAAACTGCACATGTCAAGATTTTGAGTTTTTGTTCTCGAATATACTAAGGTGTTTGTTTAAGCTTATATATGCTTATAGCTTATGTAGTTTTCGGGGGTGTTTGTTTCGGCTTATTTGGTTTTGGGCTTATGTCTCGTAAGCTTACTTTTTGTGGCTTATTTTGAAACTTTTCGGCTTATATAAATTCATTATGACATACTAAACTTATATAAGCCACAAAATTTCAAAATAAGCTACAAAAAGTATGCGTATGAAACATAAGCCTAAAACTAAGTAAAGCCATAAGTCGACTATATAAGCCGAGGATTAATACACCCACCCCCCCACCACCCCCCCCCCCCCCCCACCCCCCCCCCACACAAACTCTCCAACCAACCCACACACTCTCTCCAAACACACAGAGGCTTATGTTTCATAACCTCACTCTTTGTGGCTTATTTTGAAACTTTTCGGCTTTATTTAGAACAATCTTACATAAGCCGAAAACCAAATAAACTATAAGCCCACTATATAAGCTTAAACAAACACCCCTAAAAAGTTAACATTTGCAATGATGTGAAAAACATTTTAAACCAGAATATTTTTCAACTTTAGGATTTTATAAAGTTAAGTCAAAAACAAGTCCTGATCTCCCCAAATTAAAAATAAAAAAGTAGTAGCAAAATAAAATTAAAAAAAGTTGACTCTTAATAATCTTTAAAAAAAACTCACTGGTCAAACATTCTACAATTTATTTATTTAAAACACAAACCAACTATGTACCTGATAATTCTGGTTTATTGTTGATGAGAAAGTGAGATTGATATAGCAAGCAGTTATTAGAAATTAAAAAAAACAAAATATATCAAGCCAGTGATTTTAACGATGTGGGGGTAGGTACTAGCTGGCGGCGCCATATATGCTATAAACGATGTCGTTTCTCGTTAATAATTATTGATTCATCTTGTTATGTTATCTTTACACCAATCAATCACTACTACTCTCCTTTCACGTTTTTAATTCCGTTTTCGACACGATATTTTATATCCTCCACAAAATTTAATCATCATTTTCAGTTAAAAATAAAAAAGACTTGTATTAGCAAAAGTATTAAGCAAATAATTATGTTTTTTTTTCCGACTCGATATTACGAGCCGACTAATATCATGTCACAACACTTTACCTCTTGTTTTAACGGGTGTTTGTCTCGGCTTATATTTGGGCTTATGAGCTTTTCGGCTTATATAACATAAGCCTTAATTTTCTGGTTTATTTTAAGACTTAAAGTGCTGGGAACGGTCGTGCCGTTCCCAAAAAGTGATGTCACGTCATATTTTTGTCAACGGCATCATATTTGTTGGGGCATCCGTTGGCATCACATTGCTGTTGGCCAGTTTTTTTTATTTTTTTTCAATTATATAAAATAAAACATACATTATATAACTAAAATAAATTATTTTTTCACTACGAGAGACTAATAATGTCAACTTATATAACAATAAGGTTTAAAAAAAATTAAAAAAAAAATTTTTTTTTTTTGTTCATCTTCTTCCCATGGTTCTTCCCACCATTAACACAAAACCAAAAAAACACCACAAACACAAAAACACATTTACACACACATAAACACACAACAAACACATAAAAACAAAAAGAAAAAAATTAGAACCGCGTGGGCTGTTAAGAACGGCGCCAGACCGAACGGCGTGAGCACCGGAGTCGTGCGCCGTTCGTTCGGCTCGCGCCGTTCTTTGGCACGAACGAATGGCACCACCGCTCCCCCAGCTCTTATGAGCTTATATAAGTTTATCATCTAATAAACTTATATAAGCTCACAAGTCTCAAAATAAGCCGGAAAATTAAGGTTTATAAAATATAAGCCAAAATTATATAAGCCCATAAGCCCACATATAAGCTGAAACAAACACCCCCTTAAAGTCAAAGAAATTATCACTAGGCCATTTGGTGATAGTTAGCAAATAACTTGTTTATACTCTTTTCATCCTAATTTATAAGCTTTCAATTTTTGTTTGTACTAAAATAAATGTGTATTTTTATATTCCAACCAATTAAATTGTGTGTCGCAAAACAGGTGTTTGTGTAATTAAATATTTTGGTGACCAGATGCATTTCGTAAGATTAAACTCATCGATGATGTTGCTAAAATATTTGATGGTGATTAATTATAAGTAATTGTATTAGTATTGTTACTTTGTAACATTGGTCTCGAATAAATCTTATGTAATATAAATTGTGTTGTGGGTTGAAATTTGAAAACTATAGATAAATATGATAGGTTAGTTGGAAAATATTAATGAAAATCAAATGTATAGATTATGTTATTGTAGATTGAAATTGAAAACTATAAGTAAATATTAATGAAAATCAAAGCAATTTGGCCGGAAATGTTGATTGATAATCATTGGTAGGTAAAATAATGTCAATTTTGGAAGTATAATTTTTTTTTTTTCTGCGTATAATTTTTATGTTTTTTTAATATGCGTATAATTTTTATTTTTTCTGTTTTATGAAAAATAATGCCAATTTTAAAAGTATTTAAGCTTTTTAATTAAACATATATTCAAAAATAATAAAAAAAATTAGAAGCATCATACCTAATAAGGAAAGATTTTTTTTTTTGAAATGCAAATGTCCTTACCTTTTGTTTTCTTTTACTAGGTAAAAGATATAGCGAAGATTAGTTTTAAACGTGAACATGAATTGTTATTAGTGTAACCGCCGTCATATTTTTTAAACTGTGTATAACATGGAATTAGACTTATAATCTAAGACCTTTTAAAATCTATTAACAATTTACAGACACAACTTGATTGTGACTTGGTAAATTGTTTTAGGACAACTATTATAATAAAATGTACTCTTCTAAATTAAATACAGGGAATGAATATACATATACCTTATTTATTTGCTATTAATTTTTTTAACTTTTATATAAAAATATTATAAAACTATCAAACAAAAAATCTAAAGTTTAATAAATTAAAATATAAAAAAAAAGTAGGCAAAAAATACTAAAAGGTGAGAAAAAGGTATTTATAAGAACATCCAAAATAATATTTGAAATGCACCTTTTCCAACCTTTTAATAATAACGGTATGTATTATCGTCTCAAAATAGGTATAGTAATTGTATTATCGTCTCAACGTCACATCAATTTTTTACTTCTTCATCAAACGGCCATAGTAACACGACCACTTGGTTGTCCGGACAACCAACGAAACTTACAAACATACCAAATCAAGAAGACGAAACACATTTGAATTGAAACTTTGTTTCGCTCAACCCCTCAGAAATCCTCTTCTTGTTTACCTTTAATATCAATCACCTTAGAACTCATTATAAACCTTCAAATCAAATATACTAAAAGGTACCCCTTTTGGTATAGTGGTACATATAACATAAGCCTATACTAAAACAAAAGAAATTCATCACTTCGTTAAATTTGTACAAAAACCAGGTGTAAAACGTTATTAAAAGTTATTGGCATGTTTTAAATAAATCTATATAAGCTGAAAAGTTTTAAAATAAGCCACAAATAGTTAGCTTATGAAACCCAAATAAGCCATAAACAGGCTGTATAAGCCAAAAAAACAACCCTAATATTTAAAAGGATGTAACATGAACCAGAAATGCACACTTAACTATGAATACAGAAAACAATATAACCAGACTTCATAATACAAAGACATTAGATAAAGACCAGAGATCCAAAAATGTATTCAGTTTCAAGTTCAAGCAACACATTAACCTTCCAAAAATATTACATAACACGTCAAAACTAGCTTCGAAAAGGTAGTCTAAACTACATTAATAATAATCTCATCACATTTATCATCCATAATAGAAATAGAAAAAGAACTGATAGATTTAACATTCAGAAGAGAACAATCACATTTAATCATCACCAAAAGTTGTCTTCTTTCCGGTACCAGGCTGTGCCATGCTAGGTCTGCTAGGTCCACGGCCTCTACCACGACCACCACTATCTCTGCCACGACCTCTCCCGCGTCCACCATCTCTGCCACGCCCACTACCAAACCTGCCACCACTTCTGCCATTCCTGCCTCCACTATCAAAACGGCCTCCACCTCCAGAACCACCATCACCTCTAGGCTTAGCTTCTGTAACAGTTATGTAACCTCCACCAACTTCAGTTCCACTAAGTTCAAGAGCCTTGTTGAAACCATTGCTATCAGCAAAATCGATGAAAGCAATCCTGAAAATAAGGCATAAAAATATGTCAGTCTCGAAAGCTTGAAGGATATATAACTGAGACTTGTGATTCAAAATAAAAGCTTACCCCTTTGGAACACCAGATTCAAAATCTTTAGGGATGGAAAGTCTGGAAATCTCCCCGCACTCACCAAAGTGTCCCTCAAGAGTAGCCCTAAGCTGAAACATACCAACCAAATGAGTTTTTAGCAAATCGACAAATATTAACAGCTTAACTAGAGAGTGTTTAGTATATGGAACTTACACTATCAAAATCATTATCTTCTCCAAATCCCCTAACAAATACGGATTGTCCTTGTCCTTGACCCCCGCTCTTCTGGTAAGACCTGTCATTGCTAAATATACAGAAGTAATACATCAATTAAAAGTCAAACTCTAGTAAAATATACAGTAGATAAACAAAGTGCAACAAAAATACAACATAGTTTATTGTTCATACCCGCCAGGAGTGTATGCACTTCTCTCCCCTCTTTCCCCTCTTTCCTTTGCTAAATCAATTTTCACGTCACGACCAAGCAAATCTGATCCATTGAGTTCAATAGCCTGCAAATAAATATTGAATAATTAGGTCTTAAACGTCTACAACAAAAAATTACTGAAAATAAAACTAAACAGGGATTATACTTTTTGGGCTGCATCAGGGGTGGTGAATTCAACATGTCCATAACCAGCAAAACGTTCATCTCTCATGGCAAAACGGACCTCAGCAACCTCACCAACATCCTTGAAAAAGTTGATTCTGCAAATTGTAACTAAATATGAGGAATACTGATATCATACTAAATAACGTAACTAGATTTGGTATGACAAGACACATACATATCATTTTCTTCAATGGAGAAACTTAGGTTGCCCATAAAGATAGTTTTAGTTCCAGTTGCTTGAGGAGTGGCTGGGGTTTGAGTCTGAATTTATTAAAAAATATTAGTAACATGTAACAAAATACAATAACTTAGAAGGAAATGTCTGTATTTTGAACATAAAACACTAACCGCTTTCTTAGCGGATGGAGCATCAACCATTTCCACATCAGTCTGCATAAACTTGAATTAGAAACCACAATATACCAAGCATATAAAATGTAAGCAAGGAATTAAAAAATTTACATTTTTCTTTGCAGTTTTAGGTTCTTCGTCCTCGTCAGAACTCTCTTCTTCAGATGATTCTTCCTCATCTGAGCTGCTATCTTTCTTAGCAGGAGCCTTCTTTACAGCTTGTGGCTTAGCTGGCTCATCATCAGAGCTTTCCTCTTCAGAACTTTCATCCTCACTGCTTTCATCTTTAGCAACAGATTTTGCAGCAGGTTTGGTCTCAGTTGGCTACAACACGGATAGAAGTAGATTATTAACCATAATCAGTCACAAAACATATATATCAGCGACTCTAAATGATAATTATCCTATTTTCTATGAACAATACCTTGGCCTTCTTCTTCTGGGGCTCTTCTTCTTCATCAGAAGAATCGTCTTCTGAGCTTTCATCAGAAGATGACTCAGCTTTCTGTAAAGAGAAAAGGTATTAAATCTTATATAGAAACTAAAAGCATGACAAGTGTATACACGTATTTATGCTTGGACTACAAACCTTGGGTGCAGCAGCAGCTGCAGGTTTCTTTGTTGGTGCAGCTTTCACCTGCTAAATCAGAATCATGGTCACAATCCAAATCATGCAAAATACAAACTACACTGCTAAAAGATAATTTAAATTATCAAGAAAAAAATCACAATACCTCTTCCTCAGAATCACTATCATCTTCAGAACTGTCTTCAGAAGAACTGTCTGCTTTCTTTCCGTTTTTAGCAGCAGCTGGTGTTGGCTTCTTTGCAGCAGGTTTGGCTTCCTCCTGTATAATTACATAAATTAGTAAACCACTAAAACAGACAAACATAAACCTTTAAAGGTGACAAAATATTACCTCATCTGAACTGTCATCTGAATCAGAATCAGAACTTGAATCTTTCTTTTTGGCAGCAGCTGCACCATTTTTAGCAGCAGCTACTGGCTTCTTTGGTGTCTCCTATATAAATAACAGCATACTTAGATGAAAGACAACTCAAATAGTTTAAACATGCTTATAAACAATAGCTTACATCGTCAGATGATGAGTCATCAGAGTCTTCTTCACTGCTTGACTCTGGCTTTTTTGCAGGAACAGCTGCTTTCTTAGGTACAACCTGTATATTAAAAGTGAAAACATCAATACATACTCAGCAATGATAAACATTATAAATCATCTCAGTATTTCATCATGTTATCATCAAAAGTACTACTAGTTTAGTACCTTATTTATACTAACAAGCAGTATAAACTATAAAAATCATACTCGTTAATCATGTATAACATAAACAAACCTAATTATGTAATAAAGATTATACCTTCTTCTGCTCTTCCTCAGAGTCAGAGGAGCTGCTATCCTCATCAGATGAAGATTCCTGTTTCTTGGCACTCTTCTTAGTCTTGGTCTCGACCTTCTTCTTCGTCTCAATAGCCTTAGTCACAGCACCGTTCACGACTTTCTGCTTCTTGCTACTCACAACTTGCTTCTCAATAATCTCCTCTGCATCTCTCTTGCCTGTATGGCATAACACACTGATAAGCACACTAAAAAAATACTCCTTGCAATATCTAGTAACTTGACATGTAGTAATTGTTTTCACTAGTTTAACATTATAAGACATTGACAATCACCAAAGAAGCTTAAAAAATTAGATTGGCTTAACAAACAATAAAATATCATATTACAAATTTTTGTAACAGAGATAACAAAATAAACAACTATGAGTGCACAAAACCATGATGTAAAAGTATAATCAATTAACTAATTGTGATTTAAAAGTAACTAATAAGTTCACAAGTTTCGTTTTAAACTTTTTAAGTCGTATTCGCCAAAACAGCATAGCAATCCTAGACTAAAAAGATTACTATAAGTTGGTGTAGCAGAACATAACAATAAGATAGGTGAATTAAACTAACAAACATGCATAAACAAAACCTTTAACAATTAACACATTCTTAAAGCATCTTTTATTAACTTAAATCTTTAAAAAGTATCCAGCTTTTCATTTAAACAATTAAGCACGATTAAAATGCAATTCAAATTAGCTTCAACTTTCAAAAGTCTCAGTCTTTTCAGTCAAATACTAATAACATAAACCAATGATTTTGCAACAGAACATACCAATAACATTACAAGTAGCAGAAACACATAACCTCAAAATACAAGAGTAAACTTATTTAAGCCGAAAAGTTTCAAAAAAAGCCCAAAACGAAATAAGCCATAAGTCGGCTATATAAGCCAAAACAAACACCCCCCAAATATAGACAACATAAACCAAACACAAACTAGATAAATAAATCAAGCCTTCATCTTTATTTCATATAACACGCAACAAATTCATATAACCCAATAACATGTAAACAAACATAAATAAAAACACAATCTTTAAAATTAAAAACAAAGAAAGCTACCTTTTTTCCCCGATTTAACTGGAGCTACAACAGCGGGAGCAACCTCGGCCTGAAACAAAAACATAAAACAAAACACAATCAGAATCAAGCACAAAAACAAATTAACCAATAGAATCAACAAGAAAAACATATACCTTGACGGCAGACTTCTTGCTTGATTTAGGCATGATAGAGAAATTTAGGGTTTATGATGAGATATGAAAGAAAGGAGGCTGAAAAACCCTAGAAGAAATTAGGGTTTTAGAAAGGGGGGTGGTGAGGGTGAGTTGTGGGTGTTAAGTGAATTATATAGTGACAGCGTTAGTAGATATTTTTCATCACTTGACGCTGTTAATTTTAGGTTTTGGGTTTGTAGACCGTTTGGTTAACGTGTGGCGTTTTCCGTTAGTCTCACGTTACGGCGAAATGGTTTTTTTTTTCCTTTGACTATTGAAAATGTTTAATTTACTCATTTAGTGTAATTTTTAATATACTAGTAATAAAAAGAATTACATTATTTCAGAGTTTTTTACGAGATTCTATCTTATAGAAAAAAATTGGACTAATCAGATCATTTGATTTTAACACGCAAACAAAATCGTGTGATCTGATTGGTTAAAAAAATCAAAATTGAAAAAATTAGTGGAGAAAAAAAAAATTAGATGTCAAATTTATGAAAAATAAAAACTTTAAAAAAAGGTGACTAATAAAATTTTAGTGATTGAATTTTAAATAGATTATATGAAGTTAAATGAAACTTTTAATTTTCTACATTTATTAATAATTTTAGAAAATAAACAAATCTATTTAAGTTTAGACTTTAAAAATACAACATATATAGAATCTATTTAAAGTTTATAATAGAATATAAGAAAAAACATATTAAACTCGCATATTGTGTACAACATGATCTTAATAGATAAATTTGAACGACAACATTAACACTCATGTGCATTAAACAAAGTTGAATATTTCATCCAACAAAATATTAATCGATATTAATCATTATTAATCAATTTTTTAAAAAACGATTTTTAATTCATCCGATCGAGTCACCGGATCACGGTTCAACCGGGTTTTTCGGCAAATTTCGGCTTCCGATCACCCGACCGGTTCACGGTTCAATCGACCGGATCAACCCGAGTTTTAAAACACTTATATTAATACATTATGAATTTTTTTAATGTAAAACCACGTGCACAATTATTAGTCGTATTAATATCACAATTACAAAATATTAAACACGGGAAGTTTTTCATATGTCCATATATTAAACAAAAATTTTAATATAAGTTTGATTTTTTTAGAACAACAAGATTTTATTAAAAACTAGCGAGAAGCTAGGAAGAAGAAGCAAATAGGAAAATTACAAAACAGAAGGAATCAATGGATTTTGCATCCACCTCATCCAAGATATATTAGCTTTCCTATTCCTATTTGTGTACCATAAGAAAGAAGTGCTTGTGATCTTATCAAAAATCTCATTACGAGCCGAATGAACATTGCTAAATATGAGATTGTTTCGAAAGCTCCATAAGGTCCACAACACCACACCAAAAATAGCTTCAAGCATCAATTTCCTATCCTTTTGAAAATGTAACTGATCAACGTATGCATATACATCATGAAGAGATGCAGGAGAAGTGTAAGGCAAATCTAACCATGTGAAAACTTTATGCCAAACACAGGTGGTGTGAATACAAGCCCATAACGAGTGTTGAACAGTCTCTGGCGAAGACGAGCAATTGGGACAAATGATAGATTCAAGCTCAAAACCTTTAATGCTTAGATTCCACCGAGTAGGAAGACGGTCACAGATAGCACGCCATACGAAGATGTTGACTTTCTTCGGAATAAATCGACACCATCTAGTTGATATGGAGGCGTCCGGAAGAGAAGCATCATCTAAATGGATACCAGTCTTTTTAACAGTAAAACCGTTGTTGGGATCCAAAAACCATACCCATTTGATTTATATGTAAGCCCGTGTGTACACGAGACTTATAACTAGTTGTTTAATTGATTTTTCACATTGTACTTTTTAATTTTGTAGCCGAATAATTTGTTACACAAACTTAAACTTAAATCGGATTTTTAATAACAAAGTAAAATTGAAAGTAGATATTATTACATTTTCAACGACGTATTATATGACTCGATCTATGTTACTGTTGATTGTATGTAATTTGAACAAATTGCACACGTGACCAACGATTATATTACGAGTATTTCTTTCGATAAAATACACTCCAAATACTTACACTGCGTCTCAAATCATCTTCAACACTTACACTGTGTTCTCGAGTTTTGTTATTAAAGAAAAGTAATGTAATGTAAAGTAAGCATTTTCTTCTCAATTTTTGAAGGAAACACTTTCCTTTAAAAATTATCCAATACACATTAACTTTCACTTCATTTTATTTTCTTTTTTTAATTAAGTGTTACTCGAGAACACAACATTTCATGTTTTCCTTTTAACTTCTTTCATTTTCTTCTTTAAATATAACCCGAGAACACAGTGTTAAAGTACAATAACTTAAGTTTATACAACTCATTATGTACAATTATAACACCGCGAATGCATACACCATACTTACCGTTTTTAGTGAAACACTATTTTACCTATTTTCAACCATTTACTCAAAAAGTAGCAGGTATATTATTTGATTTGTAAATTGCATTTTACTTTAAATGTTTCATCCACTTGAAAAATTAATCGTAATCATTGGTGTTTGAGATACAGGGTATGTTTGGCGATACGTAGCAGTAAGCAGTAGCAGTATCATGAGCATTAAACAGGAGCAGTTAGCAGGAGTAGTAAGCAGTAGCTGTTTGTTTAAAAAAAGTGTTTGATAACGTAGTTGTAAGCCGTAATTAAAAAGTGTAAAATTACGAAAAAAGACATATAACCCATTTAAAGAAATTATAAATTTATATTTGAAGGCATAAATGTAATTTTATAACAAACTGCTTGAAGCAGTTCTGAAATCCTTCTTCGAGAAGCATTTGAGATTGGAGCGGTTAGACAATATTCAAACGCTTGTTGAGGTGTTGCCAAACAAGCTTTTTATCTAAAATGCTTACCGCTTACCGCTCCAAAGCGCTTGTTGCCAAACACAGCCATATTAGTGCATCATGTCACGAGTAAAAATGTAATACACATTTATATTAGTTTTTTAATCAATAATAGTTTTAATAAAAGAAAGGAGAAAAGTGCAAATATGCTCCTTGTGGTTTGCAAAAATTGCAGACTTACTCCCCAACTTCATGAAATTGCAGGTGACCTCCCCAGTTTGAAACTTTCATTGCACTCGTGCTCCCTGTCAGGGAGCACGAATGCAATGGGAATTGAAACTTCCATTGCACTCGTGCTCCCTGCCAGGGAGCATGAATGCGACACAAGTTTCGTTTTAGGGAGGCCGCCTGCACTTTCGTGAAGTTGGGGAGCAAATCTGCAAATTTGGGAAACCACAGGGAGCATATTTGCAGATTTCTCTAAAAGAAAGTGTGAACGATGTTTAATTCTTTTGTGGGAAACGAGTAATAATGTGGCGGTGCGATGAGGCGAGGCATTCTTGTTGGCACATATCTCTTACAATTTAATAGCACATAACGAACAATTTTTGATGTATTCAATTTTTCAAGTCAATGTAAACAGTTGAATGATAACTTGTTTATATAGTAAGAATTTTCGCACATACGAATATAGTTTTCATAAATAAACAATCACTTGATCTGAAGTACATATATCTGACTAAAATGCACGACAGACGATTTGACAGGATTTGCGAGGCTAAGAACCTTAAAATATCGAACAACGTTCAATGCATATTCCTTAAAACATCCTAATATCGTTGCATTCCCCGACAACAAACAATATTATATTGTATTAAACTTCAAGTTGTATATATGTATGTATATAAATAACTAAAGAAAGTACTGACATAGCGAAAAAATCTACAACGCAAAACAACAAACCCCCAATGTCCATTCAGACATTTACATAAACAATTTTACGTGAAAACCCACCAACACCTTATAACGTGACAGGAATACACCACTAGACCGGGAATTGATAAGTGACGCATTGCACTGCGTGACGTTCATCTTAAACCTAAACAACATCGTTCAAAAGTAAAATGGTGCGTGTTGGGGCAACATTGACTAAGATATCTTTTATGTTTTAACGATAACAAATAAACGTTCGCAACACTTAAAAACAAACGATAGCCAAAATCCGTAAAACGGATACAGTAGGTCTGGCGCGTTGGTCACGCATCAGCACGTGGCCAGCGCTCCACTCTCGAATTCCGTTTTACATAATTTTGCTCGTCGGCTTTCCTCTTACCCGACACATGTGGTAATTTCAATAAATGTATATACATGATACTAGAGCAATTAGAAACACTCGAAACGATGTTTAGACTTAGAGAGGAGCAAAAACAAATCATGTTGTTTTTCAACAAAACGCCAACTCGTTTCTTTTATCAAACGCCTCTCGCCAAGGCCGAAACTTATTTTCTAAACCTAGTATGAATATACTTTCAACATACCATCAAACGAATGTATTCATTTGACCTTAATCCGGATTTACGTTGTTCCTAATCACGTAACGGGTTTTACTCCCTTATTGATCAAACTAAGTCAAATGTCACTTTGCGTAAATGCATCATTTTCCGTTATGGGATATGCTTTACTTGTGATGCAAAACACTTAGCTTATTTGCATCAAGATGATTAGTGATCACAATCCATTGTTAATAAGCATGGATTAAGTCTTAGTGACTATTTGAGTTTGTGGTAATTGAAGGTTAATTATGCTTTGATCCTTATTACCTTTTCTATATAAATATTTTACAAACTCTCATATGTATTCCTCACATATCACCTACACCTCATTTCTCACTTAAACATTCTCTAATCATTTGTTAATCCATTCTTCCCAAAACAAATGATTATTCTCTCCTCTTCACACAATCTAAACATTCCTTTACATTTTCCAAATCATTCCTTAAACATCATTGGCTAACTCTTTTCTCTCTTAATGGCTATATGATTTACCTACATAATCAATCATTTGATTATTCATATCTTCAACATCGTCTTCTCAACTATAAACCTTAAACCTTCCTCATTTAAGCTTTCTCCAATCTTATCCACTTACATGACAACTCACATTCCCTTACACAATGTACTTCATTGTACTTGGTGTCCCCCAACATAGGCTCCTATACATCACATCACAACATTTTCTACCACAAAATCCATATTCATTCTCTTCTTCATCTCGACACTCACATACACTCTCACTTGAATTTCAAATTACACACACACATACACACACTCAAAGCTTCCTTCATACACTTCTCCTCACGCACTTCTACAATTGAAATTCAAATCCTTACACACTTAACCAAAACTTCATTCACACACCTTGCCAACTCACCATTCTCAACATTCAAATTTAAATTTGATCCTTAGGCTCTAAAGCATCACATCACCTCCAACTCATATACAACTCACTCTCTTATCATAAACATTTAAATTCAAAATTTGAATTGGAAACCTAAGGCTCCAAAACATCATATCAAGCCAACTAACATCTTACTCACATATATCCCACATCTTATAATTTGAATTTGAAATTCAAATTATCCCTCTCAACATCAACACCTATTCTCCAAGCAAAGAAATATTCCCTTGAATATTCTTTCTTTTTTAACTATGCCAGCTCATCCGCATAACCATGGTTAGTTACTAACCAAGCCAATTACATGTGAGGAATACTTAAACGTACCCTTTGTCAAATGGTTCGTTCCTATCTCCTTGAAGTTGAACAAACATCCCCAAAATCTCTTTTAAACACTTAAAAACATTTTTATCAAACGACTATTTGAGTTGGTTGACCTTGAGTGTAAGAATAATGGAAAGGTCAAAGCGTGAAGAACAATTAAAAGCTTAGTATTATCAAATATAGGTATGGTAATACCCAAACTTACCCGGGGGAGATATGGGTCTTGGCGAGCCGCATTTGAAGTGGGTCATATTCATCTCCTTAAATTGTGACTTGCTGGGTGGCTCTTATGGTGTCGGGGTTTTATTTTTTTATGATAATGTGTTTCCACCCTATGTTATACGGATTGTTTTGTGAGTTGTTGTTTATTGTTGTATTTGTTTTTTTGTTTTGAGTGTGGTGGATTGTTTTATTTTTAGGTGGAGTGTTTGTTGTAGAGGTTTTAGGTAGTGTGGGTTGGTAGTTATATCAAGCAGGTGTCATGTTGTGTTGTGGTGTGTGTATTTTGTTTGGTGACTTCTGTTGAGTGGGTGAAGGTGAGTGTTGTTTTGGGTGTGCAGACTTGAGTTTTTTTGTTTATTTAAGCTTTTATATGGAGGGTTTTGGTTGTTTTTGTGTTCGGTTTGATGTTTGTCTGCTGGTTAGGCGTGGGGAGGTAAGAGGGGGGAGGGGTTTATTTTTTTTGGTTTTTTGGTGGGTTTTTGCACACAATGTTTGCTCGGGTGATGCTTTACTGTTGGGGGGGGAGTGGTGAAGAAGTTTATAACCATTAATATGTGATTGTGGGAGTGCCTTATATTAAAAATGTTTATTTTTTTCAAAAAAAAACAAATATATCTCAAAAAATAAAGAACTTTAAAGCATTTTTAAGAACCTTGATAATTTATTCTTTTAAATACCTCATAAACATTTTTATCAAACGACTATTTGAGTTGGTTGACCTTGAGTGTAAGAATAATGGAAAGGTCAAAGCGTGAAGAACAATTAGAAGCTTATCAAAAACGGGTATTTAAAACGCCAACAACCCGAAAAGCCAAGACCAGTGTCTAGCGCGCTGGTCACGCGTTGACGCGTGAGCAGCACGCCACACTCGAATTAGTTTTTACCAATTTGGGTTTTTGGCCTATAAATACCTTTTTTTGCTTTTGTATTCCTCACCTCTTGCCATTATTTCTTTTCTCTCCTTATGTCTATCCTCTAAGTCTAACACCTCTTGTGTTCTTAGCTTCTCAATTTATTATTCTATTAAGAAACACATCTCCGCAAAAGAGACACACAAGTACCTAATCCACACTTGTTTGTTATTTGTTTAGGGTCTTCTTTCTCATACCCTATCTTTTAGAATCGAGTCTATAGGTTAGGTTATGCGTTGATTTGAAACAAACAACTATCATTCAATTTGGTTGTAAGAGAAGTCTTGTATCTTAGTGATCAAGCCTAGATAATTGGGGATCTAGTTGGGTTTTTGGTATACTTCCAATGGGAAGTTCTTAATGGTCTTAGTTGATCTTAGTGATCCTAGAATAAAAGATGAATCATGGGTTCTTAGGGGTGGATCCAGAGGGCGGAATACCGTAAGGAGTAGCTCTTCTTAGTGAGCGCTGATCTTAGTGCATATAAGTGGAGCAAAGTTGTAATACGGTTTATAGTCCACCATAAGGATTATACTAGAGTAATAGTATAGGTGTCGTAGATTCGCAACTGTATATACAGATAGTATAAACCCCCATCCTAAACCATTATATATTGCGGCGTCTCTCCCTTTCTCCTTATCTACTTATTGTCTATCTTACTAAGTAGATCACTACACCACTCAGTTTCTTTAAGACTTGAAGTTTCATAAACTTTGAAGAAGTAGAAAATACCTTATTCTCCCCCTCCCCCCTCTACGATTCTACAAAAACCTTAAAAAACACAAGACATATTTAAATCCACAGACTAAATTTCTGAGCTAACGAAGCGAACGGATAAACCATTTTGTTTTTCTTACATGCACCTATTTTATGTGTCATTTCTTATGCGGAAAACAAAAACAAATGATAAAGAATAACACCTACATATTTAATAATGGAAAACATGTGCAGAACATGCAGGCGATCTCATAAATCAAGTAGCGGTTAATGGAAACCTATTAACAAAAACCAACGGGAGGTTTAATAAACGAAAATTTTAATCCCAGAACCTGACGGCTTAGCTCAATGTAGCATTTGAACAACGTCGGATCAAGCCGAATTCAACCGTGCATCCGAGCAGGCCCACTCCCTAAATCCC
>BQNB010049002.1:27939-42258 GCA_026074375.1 Tanacetum coccineum | reverse complement strand
TTGACTTCTTTTTTTTGACCCACGAATTTGATCTTGTTGAACCACACGAATCAAACACTACACACCCCTTGGCGAGTGATACCACATGTTATTCTACTAGTTTAATCCATTACACAACTATAATCTATACCAAAATGCTAGAAAATAAGAAGAAATCTAGAGAGAGAAAGTAGAGAGAGAAACAAGAAAAGAAAGTTAGATTAGAGAGAGAGAGGAGGATTACAAGTGAAGTGAAAAATGTAACCAACACCCTTCACCAAGTATGGTGAAGGGATATTTATACCCTAGCCTTCTAGCTAGGCACTTAGGCTTTGTAAACGGGCCAGTCTTGGTTTAACTTGGGCTTTAAGCCCGAAACACGGACAATATTAGATTACAATCCAAGCCCGTTGAACCCGACTAGCCTATTACAATACAAGACCTATTTTGACTTTCTAAGACTGATAACATTCTTGTTTGACTTAATATGATGATGATGAATAGTAACTCTTAACAGAGTTACGCGCCTTTTTTTTAAGAAGATAACGACCGTTATCTCTTAAGTATAAAAGAGATAACGGTGTTAGGGTTTTTAGGGCTTTTGTGTAATATGATTTAACTTTGAGGACTGATTTGGTATTTTTGAGGGTTTTGTCTTCTTGTGATTGACCAATGTTGACCAAGAGTTGACTTTATTGACCTTTTGCTAGAAACTTCTGGCTCTTTTGCACTCTTTCCGTTCTCGTGTCCGTGTTTGTCCGGTTTTGACCGTTTTCTTGTGATTTTTGCAACATCCGTACCTACACATTCACAAACAACAAAATACACAAATACAAGTATATTTTTGCACATTTTGATCATTTAAGGGCTATTTTGGATATAAAAAGGATATGTGATTTCTCACATATCATCCTTCTTCCCCACCTTTGGTTGATCTCTTCCCTGCTTAATTTCTTTAATTAAATGCGAGAGCTTTCCTGCTCGCACCAATTCTTCGATCTGCTTTTTTAACTGCATACACTCGTCCGTACTGTGTCCTTTATCATTGTGAAAGTCGCAAAACTTGTTGCTGCTTCTCTTCTCCACCGGGGTTATCATAGGTGGTGGCGGTTTGAACTTTCCTGCTTCGGCCGCGAGGATTTCCTTGGGTGTTCTTGTAAGGTGGTAAACCTGCTAGACCCCCGTCCTTCCCTTGGCTGACCTCGGAAGTCAGACCTCCGCTCTGAAGCGTGCCGCTTTGACTGGTCCTGTGCCCTCCATGATGCGTGACCTTTCTTTTTGCCAGCAGCGGCGGCTTCTCCTCGTATGAAGGCAGTGGTGGCGATCATCATTTCTTCCATGGTCTTTGGAACATGTCCGTTAAGGCGCTTTGTCAATTCAGGGTTGTTAACCCCATGCATGAATCCGGAGATCCGCATGCATTTAGGGGCTCCCTTCATGCGTCCGGTTTCCACCTTGAATCATTCCACGAACTCCTCGATGGTCTCTTCGTCCCTTTGTTTGATATTGTGGATTTCGACGGGATCTTTGACGTACTTCTTTTGCTGCATGAAGTATGCTAAGAAGACTGCTTTGAGATCCTTGTATCCATCTATGCTCTCCGGAGGGAGCTCATCGAACCATACTATTGCGGCCCCTATTAGGGTAGAATTGAACATATGACACCATGTAGGCATTGCCCAGCGTTCTACCTGTGCCGCCGCTTGGAAAATTTTTACGTGATCCTCTGGGTCCCCTGTTCCGTCATAGGTCTTTACGTTGTTAGGCATTCGTGTTTTTCGTGAACTTTTGAAATTGCGGATTCGGAGTGTGGACGGGTCCACCTCTTCACATATCCAGGGCACCGCCAAGTCATCCTCATCCGTAGACTTGTGCCTTTTTTACTTTGACTTTCAGTGTCCTCCATCGTTGGTGCCGCTCTCCGATACGCGGGATAATGGGGATTCACTTCCCCTCCCTCTTTTCACATAACGGGAGCGGTCTCTGTCGCGGGAGCGATATCCGTGTTTGGTCCCCGTCCCGGGTATTATCGTCTGGTTCTTCGACGCCGCGGGAGCAGTCTCTGCTCCGAGGACGATCTCTGTTAGAAGAGTCCCGCCTGTGAGGGCGGCTTTTACTGTGAGAACGTTCCCTGGAGTTTTCCCTGTCCGGTCCGGATTTAGGTGTGCTTGCCGAGTATGTATCACTAAGTCGGTCGAATGCGCTCTGCCTTCGATGACCTAGTCGGTCAAGCACATGTCGATCATATGTACTCACAGCGATCACCGCACTTTCCGTCTCTCTGATGGTTACGGTAACCAATTGTCGGACAAGGTCCTGACACTTGAGTTTTGAGAGCCTTCTCTTATTCTTGTTTTCTTGGGACTTTCTCCGAAGTCCAGCCTAGCATGGACTTCTTTTCGCTTGTCACGGCGAATCTTGTCCATAATAACCGACAAGATATCCTCGTAATGCTCTTCACAGAAATCCTAGATGTTAACCCTGGGTGTGGCATCTGCATCTTTCAGCGTCTTTTCTTTGGTTGCGGGTTTCGTGATAGTAGTCACAGTGGGAGTTGTGTTAGCCATCGCGCTTATTTTTCTGAGAGTAATTCCTAGTGTTTGGTCCCACGGATGGCGCCAACTTGTTGATACAAAAGTTAGGTCGGGTCTTGTTTGGTCTGAATAGGCTGCAATTTCGTTGTATTGACGGTGGCTGTTTCTGTACAAGTGAATTTGTTTGAAGGACCTTGCACAAGGAATAAAACACCGTTAACCTTTTCGTGGGAGCGGATCCCACGATTAGACTCCGGCGTGAGAGTAAGTATATAACTTTGAGAGAATAATCGAGTGTAATTGAGGTTTGTAAGATACCTGTATTGATAACATTTGCGTTCCTTTTATAGGCTGAATAATCCTTAGGGTTTTCATAACTTTCGGCCCAAGATACGGCCGATATCGTAGGGATTCGGAATTATCCTAACCTATTTAAATAAGTAAAGCGTATCTCTTATTTGATTAGGTTATCCTTTCTTAAAGATAACTTGTGAAAATACTGCGGCCACGGACAGCGTGCTTAATGCCGCGACCCGTAGGTCAATGAGGCCGTGACCAGGATGGTGCGTGGGCCGGAGGCCTTTTATCGGTTACTAAGCCCATAATAGTATGAGTGGGTCGGGCCGATCCATACTATACGTCATCAAGAATCAAATTCAAATTTTGTTAAATTATAAAAAAACTAAACCAATTCTAAAGTCGTGAATTAAGAATATAGATAATCATCTCCGTGATGAACGCCCATGATACATCTAGCTTAACACGGTGATAATCAACGTGATCAATCTTCGTCCTTATGTCTTTTGAGTCATAACGCTACGAGTTTTCACGAATGGACGGACCTTAGTGGAGACCCAAGAGGCCGGGTCACGTCCTTCCCAAAACTTTGAGGCTTTACTTATATTTGCTTAAATGAAATATAACTTTAGCCCTACCAAATTAACTAGTATAGCACTTGGCCTTCCCAACAAGTTCACCCAATCCGTCTATGTTTTTACGTCTCACATATTCATCGCATCCATATGTGAGGCTATCTCGCAGATTCGGGTAGCAAGAATGATGAACTTTTTAGAATGTTTTTGTTGCTGTGTAATGCTAGATCATCGTATAATAAGTTTTCCATTTATAAACTTGATTCCACTATATTAAAGCTTATCAGGGCCGTCTTTGAGGGTGTGCGGGGTGGGCGACCGCACAGGGCCTCAAAAATTTTAGGGGCCCCAAAATTTGTCCTCTTAACAAGATGTTAAACATTTAGATAACTAATTTGCATTATATCTTATAAAAAATTACATTTTATATATAACATTTCTTCTCGAAAGGTCTTATTATGTAATTTCGCTCAGGGCCCTCAAAGCTTACAGAAATTTAGAGACGGCGCTGAAGCTTATAAAGCTTTATCAACGCAGGTGATATTCAAAAAAAAGAAAAAGAAAACTTAGCATGTGTTATGAACTGCATAGAAAATTTTATACCTATTTTCCTTTACGACGATATGATTAAAAACTAGCAAGACAGTAAGAAACAATTAGGATGAAGAGAAGACAGTGTTACAACTGTGTAACGATTGTAGTTTTGAACAAATCAAATGTCCAATTACCAAAACCGTAATTCCAATAGTAGCATGACCCTTGAATGTAACACGAGTCTATTCACTAAAAACATTTATTTAGCCACGTTTTAGGTTTTGTCCTTTCAAAAAAGGAAATTTTTGTCGTTGGTGCTATTAGTGTTGACATTTATAGTTTAGTAAGAAGTCAAAAGTTAAGAATGCCACATAAAACAGCAAAATTTTCCACTTATATTTTCAGACTTGATCCTATACACATTCAGTGGGATCCATTATACAAATAACATCATCTTTCAATCTAACCTCGAAACATAAATTTATGAGCAAATGACACAAAAAATACACAACTTAAAGGTCATTTCTAATCAAGGTATTATACTTTTTTTCTTGCATAAAAAGGTATACAACTTGTCTTTTTTTGCAAATATGGGTATTTTCATTAAATATTTAACGATCAACCACTAAGTTTTACATCTCAAGTCCACCGCCGCTACCACCATCATCAATCATCGTCGCCAACCACCATCAATCATCACTAGATAGGCAACCACCTCACTTCAAATCACAAAAAACACCATAAGTTGAACAAATCTAACAAACAACCAAAACCACAAACACCACACACCAAGAACAACGAATACCACACCATGAACCACCTAAACACAAACCTTACCAATCTTAACTACATATATCACTAACTCTGTAAACATATGAAACTATAATTTAGGACAATCAAAATATCTGCTGTATGATAACAAAAATGAATCACTTTTAAATAATAAAATAAAAAGGGAAAAAAAGAATGGAATCCAACAAACACCTGTGTTGAATAACACGATATAAGCATTGGCACTAGGTACTATTCTCTTTTTTTTTGGAACGGCAATTTGTGGCTACATGACCCCTAGCCCAGAAGGCGTAGCGAGCCCACACAACCAGGTTGGGTACAGCCCAGAAGGCAATGACACCCTTCCCTTTACACACGCGGGAGGAAACCCCTATCGCCCTAGACAAGACTCGAACAAGAGACCTTGCCTAGGAGGGTAAAACCTCCATACCATTGGACCAAATGCCCGTTGGTACTAGGTACTATTCTCTTGTTTTGTGTAAATTGTGTCACGTAATAATTTCCCCCTTCTTTTATTTATTTATAACTTTTAACTAAATCACATAAGAAACGATAACAATTACAATATCAACATCATTTCATTAAACTGGCTTCCATGTATTAAATTCAGTATTCAGTCTATCCAACTAAACTCATGCTAAAATAGCATACTCAACAACACAAATGAAAACCTTAAACACTTGAGAAAGTACAGGTTGTGCTTGGTAGTGATGGTGGTGAGGAGGCTTGGTGATGGCAACAATGAATAGTGGTAGTGGCAACCATCGGTGGACTTGAAATGTAAAACTTAACGGGTGATCGTTAAATATTTAACGAAAATACTCAAATTGGCCAAAAAAATAAGTTGGGCGCCTTTTTATGCAAGAAAAAAAGTATGATACCTTAATTGGAAATGACTCTTAAGTTGAGTACCTTTTTGTGCCATTTGCTCTAAATTTATTGATTAGATAAATTTACAACTGATAATCATATTTAAACTATATTTTTCCGTCATCAACTTGCTTTTATTATTAATAAATTCGTTTATTCTCAAACCGTCATACTTGTTTGTGAAACATATATTTGGATACAGAAAGCAAAATACGCATCCGGTTTTAGTCTGATACTCAGTTCTCGAGTTTTAAATGAAAAGAAAAAGAAAAGAATAGAAAAATGAAAAGAAATGGAAATATAAAGGAAGTGTTGGTTTATATGTTCTTTAGATAGAAGAAAAGAAAAAAAAATTAATCATGAATCATGCTCTTAAGTCGGAGTAAATGACAAAACTTGTTTAAATTACATATATGCCCTTTAGTTGTTAACATCAAATATTTTAAAAAGGGCATATTAGTCTTTACACAACATAATCTAGTGTTTCCTTTCTCTTTTCTTCAAAAAAAAATAGGGTGAAGATTTTTTTTTTAAAAATTCTTTTCATTTTCCTCTCTAATTTTCTTTTTTTTCTTAAAAATAAACTCAAGAACACGAAAAACATTTCATTTTCTTTCTTTTCCTCTCAAATTTTAACTTAAAAACAGAGTGTTAAAACTTTAGTTAATATACGTGACTACTATTCCCTAATAATGTTGGCTTGGTAGTATGCATCATTTGACATAGACATTTTTAGGTTACATTTAATTTGATGACGTGATTATATTTAGTGTTGGAATTTGCCTTATTGGTTTATATAGGTCATGCCTTAAATAAGTGCTAAACAACCTAGGAAAAACTAGGTAATGATTACGTGGTGGATTCCTTGTTTAACGATAGTGAAAGAAGAAAAGGTAAAGAAGATTGGTTTAACTCCAACCTAAACGAGTCTAACGTTTTAAATGTTTGACGGTGTTGTAACAATCTTTTTTCATTGTCATGATTGTGAATGCGTTCGAATTCCACTAGACTATTGTATATTGTTTACTTTCAGCTCGACTCGCAACCAAAAATAGAAGAATCCTTGATAAACAAATAAACAAATGTACTCTCGCGTTCTCTGCTCTAAGCCAGTAGTGTTTATGATGTATCTTATTGACTTCGTGTTTTTTTTTTGTCTTTCTTAGAGTACTCTTCTTGTTAGTTCATATGTATCAAGAAACTTATCAATATTAGTGGCAGGGGTGGAGCCATGAATTTTACTTAAGGGGGGACCGACGTGCTTAACGTAAAAAGTCAGAGTGATAAATGTCGCTTCAAAAATTAATATGTGGTGTTGTCTTTTATTGTTTATGTTATTCCATTGATAAATTATGTAGATATGTCTATAGAAAAATCAGCTTTCAATCGAAATAACTAATGAATAAAGTAAGTTGATTATGGGTGACTCCAGTGACGGAGCCAGTGTGTGTGTGTGTGTGGGGGGGGGGGGGGGGGGGGGGGGGGGGGGGGGGTGGGGGGGGGGGGGTGGAGGGTGCTCGGCCCCCCTAACGATGGCGGACCTACCCTATAACAAGGTGGTTTCTGAAAACAAACTTAGAGATCAAGCCTTTTAGAGGGTATGTATTGGAAAATATTTTTGCTTCAATGGAGTTTTGAGGTGAAAGAGTCTGATATGCGAGGAAGATGACCCACATTCTCACAAATCAATAGCGTTGTACTTTAGTATTATTTTGGAATAGTGTTGTACTTTAATAATTTTTAATGAGTTAGTGCCGTTCTTCTATTACAAAAGTTCAATTTTAACCCTTTCATCTTTTATTTTATCATTTCAATATGTTTAAATATTATGATTGACATTTAAACCTTTTTGCAAGAATAACTACTACATTTGAACTTTTTTCCAAACTTCAATCTAGTCTCTTAAACAAAAAACTGTATGTTACTACGGAATTCTTTTTTGAGTCCCCCCAACAGAAAATCCCAGCTCCGTCTCTGGGTGACTCATCACCCACTAGTCACCCTACTAGCTCCGCCCCTAATTAGTGGGTTCTACATTCTTTGAATATCAAATGAACATAACGAGCATGAAAAATGTAATTAAGTAAACATATACACTTGGTTCATAGCACTACAATGTTCGTGGCCTTTGGCGACGAACCATGTCGTCGCCAAAGGTCCAAAAATATCGTCTCTAGAAGGTAGTCGCCAAAGCATCGTCGGCGTAGAGCCGTCAAGAAAAGTTTAGGCGGCAAAAGTCAGTGACCTTTAGCAACGAATGGTTGGTCTCACAAGAATTCTCATTCAGATATCAAATGAGTAGGGGTGTCGTCGCTAAAAGTAATTTCTTGAAAAATTAAAAAATATAAATATTTAAGCTATTAAAATAATAAATGATTTATGTTGAGGTTCACCGTTTTAGCAACGACATGTGTCGTCAGTTAAGACGGATAATGACCACGTTATTAGCGGATTTGGAACAGTCGTCGCTTAAAAATATAGACAAGGTAAACTTGTAGTAATTGTATATCTTCTATACTATTATGGTTAAAAATCTTCCAAATCTCACTTGGAAAAATTACCAAACAAAGAGTGATTACAAAAATTATTCAATTTCATCTGTCCATTTATTCATTACAAAACAAACATACAAAGTTATATTTTCAAAAATTAACGATAAAAACTAATACTAATATGTTTTGTGGTGACTATTACACTTGTTTGATAATGAGTTTAGTAATGTGCTAAATGATGATGTGACGCTGATGTGAAAATTATAAGTTTCATTACCACGACATTTAGCCTTAGGATAAGTTAATGAGTTTATTTGATACGTGTTTTAGTAGTATAATCCATCTACACATGCATATGCTGATATGCATGCACGTATAGTTATATAGTTGTGTTGACTATGGTCGGAGAAACCTTAACATATTTGAGAAAATCATCCTTGAAAACGTTTGATCGTTTCGTTGACCATCGAGACTGCAGTTACGTGGTATATAAGTTAGCACGCGTGTGTGTACTCGATTTCAGCCGTTAAAAGCCTTCGGTTATCCTTGACAAAGACTGGACCTAAATAGCATACAAACCTTAACCTATACTTTTTTATCCAGAAAAATCAATGTTTTTTTTAGTAAGTTACAAACCAAGTCCCTAGAGTATTTCATAAATTCTATGCTTCTCTTTTATTAATTTCCGTTGCTATAAACGTGGCTTTATAATACATTAACAATTAACAATTAGATTTTTGTTTGTCTTTGCTTTTGTTTAGATAGGCGGATATATGGATAAGTTTAAAGGTAATTATGTGTGTTTGCTAGACGTTGCCAATTATCAGTGTATCTGTATCCCGCTACTCCGACTCCCAAGTGGGAGCTGTTGGAATATGGTAGTCGGTTCTGCAAGTTATACGTTAGAAATACGTGAGCCTATTGGGGGCACACACGTTAAACACTTAGAGTATGTTTTACTTCACGATAAATATTTAAATAGTCGTTATTACCGTTACTTGTTTAATTAGCATAACGAATATTTAAAATATAAACCTGAAGGACTAAAACGAACAAAACCCAAACCCCAGGGATGGCCTAATGTAGCCGACCACCCCTAAGGGTTCTTGAGGGGTGTTTGGTTCGGTTAGAGAGCAAATGGAGGGGGAAAAGGAAACTTTAGGTTTTCTTCTCCTACAAGAATTGGGGTAGGGTTATGTGCCTATATAAACACATACCTCTCACCTCATTCTTCATTCATTCAATTGATAAATCCTTAAATCACCTAACTAGTTTTAGGTGCTCTCTTTTTCCCCACAAACCCTAACCGAAACCCTAATTTCACAAATTAGGGATTTTTGGTTCTTCTACCTTAACCAAATTCGGTTATAACCCACAAGGGTTTTTTTGATTGGTTTTGATCTTCCTTGTTGACGTTTCAAGATCACACGATGCTCGTTGGTGGTTCTCCTAGCTCGACAATAGCTTAAACCCAATTAGGGTTTATTTGGTTTTCGGTTTATACACAACCGATTTAGGGTTGTTTGGTTTTTGGTAAACCCTAACCGATTTAGGGTTTATTCGGGTTTATTGATTTTCCGTTCAAGCTCAACAGGTGCGTTTGGATTCGGGTATAACACGTGGTGTTTGGATTCGTGAAGGTAGACTAGCAATCAACTCGTACTCGGTTGACGGTTGAGTGTTTGTGTGGAGCAACCGTTAGAGGCAGTATTTAATGCTAAACCCATATTCAAGTCAAGATCAAGAGGTAAAGTAATTATTACTTTTATTTTTAAGTGTTAAGCTATGTGCCTTAACTAGATCTATTCACGCTGCGTCACTCTTAGCTAACTGGTTACCTAGTTGTTAAATCCCAAAAAGTGGCATCATGGTCAACTCGTTTTGGCATTAGGGTTACACTATTCCTCCCCCGCTCATACCTCTTACCTCCCACTGCCTCTTGACGCTCGCGAGTCCCCCTCGCCTTAGTATCTCAACTCTCACTCTTATCATTGAACTGTGCGCTTAAAATTTGTATTTAATGTTTTTTTGCAAATATCGGCAAAGATTATGCAAATCCTTTGCCATATCATGTTTTGCATGTACACGCTTAGATTTAATTCATATACTTGATCTGTTGCGCTTATTATTTTATTTAATGTTTTCCTGCAAATATGACAAAGATTATACAAATCCTTGCCATAATTAAACAAAATTTATAGATCTAGATCTTGATAATTATTAATTGCTAAAAAGAGAATAAAATTAAACTTGTTAATTTAGTGTATATGTTTCCTTTTTATGAAGATCACACTATATATATAAAAGATCTTGATTTTATTTATAGTAACTAAAATCTTTTATTTTTGTAAACTATATCTTTTACATATTTAGTCTGATTATGTTTACCTTTCTAGCCATAAGACCTACTCAATCACTCTTATGACGAATGAGACGATCTAGGCACATTGATGAAAACCTAGTGAGGATCTTATGGTTCTCCAATTGGGGAAGACTCGTTTGAGAAGTCGGATTTTACATGTTTACTTGTTAATTTAATGTCATCATTAACTTTAGTCTTTATGTGCATATTTTTACTTGATTACTCGTATACGCGCCTAATATGTATGCAATACGGACTAATACCTAAAGAAAGATGATATTAAAACTAGTCTATTAATTACACGTTTAAATACATGCTCATTGTGACCAATTATTTGTTTCGTGCAAAATTTGATTTTTGAGAAAATTAATAAGACTATAAAAATATGAAACTTGATTTCAAGATTAAAAACTGGACGCTATGGACTCATGGGAAGTACGGCTCATCCACTAGAACAAACTATAAGAGAAGTTTAAGGAGGATTTTCCTAAAGAACTCAGGTTTTTAATACGCTTCGCGCTGACCTGATTCTCCGCTTCTTTGCGCGTTCGATTGGAGTTACCGTGAACCATGGCATGTCACTACAGTGTCATTACTAAAAGGTTTTTAAAATCAGTGATACAAAGTTGTTTTGCATGCCTCTTTGTACACGTTCTTTAACACATTTATGTGCATACCCCTTAGAAAATTTTAAGTCAATGTCACCCAACCAAGAACACGTGCCGTTGGTTTAGCTGCTCTGGTCAGACCTCAGGGTCATTCCAACCCCATGGCAATTACGGTTCACTGGTCAGACCTCTAACTATTTTTGCAAGTTCTTGCTTGGTGGACTTAAATCGGGTAGTCCTGGTCAGACCTCGTGCTCGAGGCATAAGATGAGAACTAAACATGCTCTTGACGTTATTACGTGTTTACTAATGTCTAGACCGGTCTCATAAATCTAAGAGTTGCATTAATTGCAATTAACGCTCGTCGCTTACCTCTTGCCCTACTTGATTTCTCACTGGTCAGACCTCTGGTTACTGAGTAGGAGGTCAAGTTGGATCTTAGTCTTAAATAGTAAATTAATTGGGTAGTTAATTCTATTAAAAATTTAATTATCAAAAATACTAAAATTGAACTTTCTATGTTTTGATTAATTGTGTTATTGCAACATAATTCGTAAACGAAAGTTTGTTTTCTCTAAGAAGACAAACATAGTCTCTTTTCCTGGTAAGAAGAGTGAGACGTACTCCTATCTCTTTTCATTGGTTGAAAGAATAAGACAGGGTTATAATTGAATTATTATCAATTATATTTAAACTAACTTTTAATCTTTCATTACCCTCGTCCGGTTATGAAATCTTTGAAAGATGAATTACTTTGTGTAACTAGAGTACATTTTATCTATAGCTACCAAAATAATGACATCTTGCACTTGTCACGATGTATAAGTTTAAACCGCAACGAGTAAAGAAAATTGCTAATTGGTCTTCTAGGTAAATTTTCTTGGACTCATTTCATTCCTTATAGTCCTAAACACCCTTGTGGCTAGGCAGACCGATTAAGGAGGAATTTCATGCTAACATGTTCAAGTTAATGAAAGCATGGATGGCTAGTCCCTCATCTACATAAGTAGAAATTCATATACTTAGTTCAATACCTAAGTACATTGCTACTTGTAGGCATTTTGAGTGAATAGGAAAGTAAATAAATTGCTATTTGCTTTCTACTGGTAATGTAACACTTACAACGTTGACAAATCCAGTGGGAGCTTTGCGTTTTACTACTGAAATGACATTCATGTTTATGATGTCAAATTCAGTGGGAGCTACAAGATTTATTTCCTTGTTAGTTGCCCATATTATTTCTAGCTCGCTTTGAAATAATTCATTACTTTCCAAATATGAACGACCATGGTTTAAGGAAAATTGCATTTTATTTTATATATAACCCGTTGCCTTTCTGATGTTGTTTTTCGAAACGTTATCTGTAGAATAATAATCCACAATTCCTTATTAAACATTATGGTTTAAAATCTACTTGTAATATCTATAACACTATCATATTGTTTATACTTTCGAGCGCATGTCGTATTGTATTAAATAATGTTGTCCCGTACACAAGTGGGAGAAATCTTAAGTGTGTGCAAGGAACAACATATAAGGATATGATTATGGTTTCTCTTGACCGCAAGGTAAGGAAGCTAATCATTTAACTAGGACTTAAACACACAAGATGTTTGTTGTCCTATTACAATTAAATGTCAAGATATAATAGTAAGCTACTTCAACATTTTGACTACATGTTTTAGTCAATAGACTTATGGTTAAATAAAATAATCATAATTATGAAGTATAAAATTAACTTGAAATTACTATTGAACTCAAGAGATTGCGTTCATAATTACTTTAGTTAGAATAATTATGTTCTTGTTATGACATAATTATAAAGTCCTTGATTTATTAATGACTCATAACATAAAGTAAGTAGTAAAATTGTTATGTCTTCTTGTTAACACATGAACAATAAGGTCCTTGAATTATTCAAAGACTTATAATGTATACTTGACATGTTCTGTTTTCTTGAGACACATGAACATAGAGTCATTGTACTATTCAAAGATATATACGTTATAGCATGCACTTGGTTTTAAAATACTTTGTATTCAATTTGGCTCGACCCAATTGGTGAGTATTTGATCCAAAGAGAATTAAGTTATCTAGAGAATTCTGATGGAGTCTCACAATTCCAATATTCATTGAATACTCATAGAATACCACATTATTATGGTATGTCTAATGTGTTGAAACAAACTATATTCATATTCGGTTGACGTGTTTGTGTGAGCAATCGTAAAGGCAGTAATTTAACTGCTACTTGTTTCAAGTTCAAGATCAAGAGGTAAGTAATTATTTACTTTATTGTTATAATTATTTACTATATTATGTGTTAATCTTTGTGTCAAAACTAGATCCATTCCGCTGCGTACTCGTAGCTAAACTGGTTACCTAGAATGTTAAATCCCAACATCATGTTCTGTTTACATGTAAATTAAATGACTTATGTGGCTCTGCAAATCTGCATATAGGTATGTAACTTATTTACTCCATTGCAGAAGGGTAATTTACAATTTAATGTTGGTTATAGGTTAGCTTTTACTTTGGTAGGTACACAATTGAATATCGAGTAAATTTAAATTTTAAGGCCCCCCTATTACGTGGATGTAAAAGTTTTTCAAGCACAACCCCCTACCTTCGAGCTATAAAAACATTAGACCTCGATCGGGATGTGTGTTTTTGTGTATCAAGACTTTAAAAAAAGCGCCAAAGCCCGTAGCCAAAAAAATCAGCTTGAAAACAACAGTAAAACGAAGAACCGAGACCTCCAATTAGAGCCTAAAAAATCAGCTTGAAACACATAACGAGACGAGCTCAATTAGCTTTTAATAGCTCGAGCACGAGCTTTTATCGGGCTTTTCGAGCTTTTATTAAAACAAGGTAAATGATATTTGTATGATAATTACATATCAACTAAATTACCAAACTAAACTCATTCTATACCCCATTTACCAAAGTAGACCATTTTCACGATCTTATCATAATGAACCAAGCCTTATGGCGCGTTTTTAGAGGTGACAATTTTAGACCCATTGGTTAATTTGGGTCTAGTTGGTTAAATATTTTTAAGGGATGGGTCTAGATGGGTCTCTCTTAAATTTATAGATGGGTCTAGCATTTTTCCCTTAATATTATAGATGGGTCTAGATGGGTCTCTCTTAAATTTATAGATGGGTCTAGATGGGTCTAGCATTTTTCCCTTAATATTATAGATGGGTCTAGTTGGGTAAATATTTTTAAAGGATGGGTCTAGTTGGGTCTCCCTTAATATTTATAGATGGGTCT
>BQNB010049002.1:11716-25581 GCA_026074375.1 Tanacetum coccineum | reverse complement strand
AGGGTTTTTAGGGAAGTAGGCAGCTTTGGTCCCCTCAAGTTGTATAACTTGAATGCAATCTTTTCCTTCTTTGCAATTTTGACCCTTGTCTTGTTATATTAGTAATACAACTTGAGGTTTTGGCAGTTTTAGTCCCTCAAGTTGTATTTTCTTTACTTGGATTACCTTTGACTTTGTCCTTTCCATTTCGTGCTTGGATTTGTTTGTTTTTGGCTTTCCTTTTTGTCCTTTTCTTGGTTATCCGTTCCTGCACAATACAAATGCAAACATACAAATACAATGTATTTTTAGTACGTTTTTAGTCTTTTAAGTCCGTTTTAAAATGGAAAATGGTATGTGTAATTAAGCACATACCAGTCATCCCCATTTTTAACCTCCTTGACAAAGCTCAAGTATGGGGGATCGGGTCAAGCTAAGTGACCTTAAACATGCGCTTCGTGGGTGGCAACCCATGCTTATCTAGTCTATCTTCTTTCTTCTTTCTAATAAATGTTGTTGTGATGAGGCTCGCCTCTTCCATTATCTCGTGTTTTGTGTTTTGTGGTTTATTGTCTAGGATTGCCCGAATTGTGATGACTCGCATGCTCGCGGTTTTGTCCTTTGATCACAAGAGCTTTAAATCCTCAGCTTCATTTGGGAAATCCAATATCCTAATCTAATCGACTAACGTTTATCTTTAAGCATACTTAATAAATGGCTTAGGATTTACGTAGAGACCCTTGTTAAAACATTGAGGACAGTGTTTAGTCTTAGTATGGGGGGATTTTTGATTTGATTGTGCCTGCAGTCGTTGTTTTCACGTAATCCCGTTTTTACCACTAAAATTTCAAAAAAATGAAAAAATTTAAAAATTTTCAAAAATAAAATAAGTGTTTTGTCATAATTTTGACTTTCCTGCTGGGTAGAATAAGAATAAATTTTGACCCGATCGAGCGTGTTGAGCTCTAGCTTGTTCCTTAACTTTTAGGCTAAGCGTTCGCGGAAATTCACGAAGAACGAAAAATGATAGAGTTAAGTATGAGTGGGATGCTAAACAAGGATTAGTCGGAAATCTTAAGAGATCATGTATGTAATTTGTTGCTTTTTCTCTCATAAGCTCTTAACCGGATTAATATACGTGCTATTATTGGAGATTAAACTCAAATCAACAATTTTTATGTAATATATAGCAAAAATTTTAGTCTTAGTTCAAACTTATACTTGACTTTTTCAAAAAGAAGTCTTCTCTATATAAAGTAAATAAAAAAAATTATGACATGATGAAAAAATGAAAAAATATAAGCTGTGGGCTGATAAAAGTTTACTACCTCTTGCCGGCTCACAACCGATGTGGTAGTCTTCTAAAGAAAGCCCATAGTAAGAATAAAAATTCGAGACTGATAAAAGTTTGCTGCATCTTGCCGGCTCACAACCGATGTTGCAGCCTTCTAAAAGGTCGAGGGTTACAATTGCATAAATGTTTAATATTAAGTTTGAATTAATAAATTGATTTCTTTTTGTTAAATTCAAATATGCTTTTGAACTTTGACTATTCTATTTTATAAGCTATGAATATTCAGGAAACCTGAGAGTTTTTGAAACCTAAGGTCCGTGAGTCCCGATACTAGTCTTTGTAGGGTGTCAAAAGCCTGGTCACTTAGCCGCAAGGTTGGGATGTACCGAGACGAAAGTCGCTACATGGGATGATCTCGCCTTCAAACTCATTATTCTTGGGTGGAACGTGAAGCATAGTATTTTGCAAAACGTTGATCCATGGTTGAAATTCAAAATAGCACATTCACTTAAGATATAATAAATGTCGGGAGTAAAAAGTTCACAAGTTGCAAATATGAGTAGTGTTAGCATCTTTACTGATATTTAGCTGTGATTTCGTTTTAAGCTTGGTTTGGATAAGTGAAAAGTCGGGACATCACCAAATGACTCGACCATGTACCCACCCCCCCACCCCAGCCTTCACGAAACTCCTCCATCACAACCCCCCACCACCACCCCAAAATAGATTAGAGTCATTCAGCTTTGTGAACAACACTCTAGTTGTCATTAGTCCTACACACAGTGTCTGTTATTTAGCCTTAAGTTAGTAAACTGCCGTAGTGTCATCTTTTGTTGGTCTTTACAAATGGAGTAGATAATACATAATTGTCTTATCGGCCCCTCCCCACGACCCCCACCACCCCCCCACACGCTGCGGAAAAGTTCGACTCAAGTTTGAAGATAAGCGACCCATTCTATTTTAGACCATCCCCCCCCTTACCACTAATACTTTACACTGTGATTCTCGCTTTCCACTCCCCACTTCACCTACGGTCTTTCGGAGCAAGTGACACCCGCCCCCCCCTTTCAGCGCCACGCCCATGTCGAATTTATCCTCCCCTATTGGGGTCATCCCTTGCCCCCCGACCCTCGAACATGCATCTTGTCTCTCCTGATCCCTTAGAGTTCCAACCCCTAGAACAATACACGCACCCCAAGGTAAAATAACCCCCTTAAGTCTCAGACCTCCTGCCATCCCTCCCCCACTCTCCTCACACACCCCAGCACCATTGCATGCTGAGTAGCGACGATATGTTTCTATCTTTAGATAGTTTCAAATTAGAAGACTTTCCATCCCAATTAAGTATCGAGCCATTCTCTTAGAAGTGACCCCTCCCAACATCAACTTCAATAACACCGCTCACGAGTAATAATTGATCCACAGCTATCACCCCATGTAATGAACATCCCCCGCCCACCCACATACATGAAAATCACAATAAATAGTCTCTCAACTATACATATAACCCTCATAAGCATAACACAACCACCAACCCCCTTCCCTCATCCCCCATATCCCCTCTCTGCCCACCCCCTGTAGGAATAAGTCGCGCTTATTCTTTTTAAATATGGCTTAAAAGACGGTGGTTTTCAAGCTATTGTTCTTATTTCCCTCTCAATGAAGCCACATGAGCTAGCTTTTCGAGGGCAATTAGTCGAGAGGGATTAAGAGGTCTTTTAGTTTTCTAAGTGCATTACGCTATAGCATTGCGATGTGGACACGGCGCAAGGTGTCTTAGTTATAGGGTGATTTTTGTATGTGTTTAATTACACATTACCTTTGCACGGAAAAACGGACTTAATTGACCATAAAAACATACCAAAAATATATTGTATTTGTATGTTTTGCTTTTGATATTCGTGCACGTAACGATAATATTCAAGAAAGGGACAAAACAAAGCAAAAAACTAACAAAACTGAGCACTGGAGAACATCACTCGTATAAAAGTGTAGGGTGTGGATGGATGAATGTTTCGGGAAAACAAAACACGTCAGCGGGAAAGGTAAAAGAAACTCACCTGACATAGCGGGAAAACCAAAAATTTTCTCACACAGCAATGAAGTCCCAAAAGACAATAAAAGTGAGAGAAACATTAAATAAATCATATTTGGTACTTTTTTGAAAAGTAGTACAGAAGTTTTCTCTTTTGGTAAGTGAGAGGCAATATTAAAATGAAATAAATTATGTTAATTGTTGGTAGTTATGTTTTGAGGGTATTTTTAAATGGTAAAAACTAAAAAGAAAATAATGAAAGAGAGAGATGGTGTTGCAATAGTTGAAGGAAATTTGAAGGAAAATTGAAGGAAAAGTTTAAGAAAGTGTTTTTTATTGATGTGAAACCGATGTGGCGAAAGAAAACCCTTAACCACACCCTCTAGCCTAAAAAGAGCGCTATAGAAATTCGACAAAGTTAAAAAGTCAAGGAAAACATTGAATAGCATCATAACTTGCATGGGTAGCACTATTTTGAATAAGAAGCTATGTTCATCAAAAAGTTTACAGAAATTTGTTCACACGATAATATAACTTGCATGGGTGGTATGGTATGTGTTTAGTTACACATACCTTTTACCATTAAAAACGACCCTAAACGACCAAAAACGCACATAAAATGCCATATATATGCTTGTTTTTGTGTTTGTATTGTGTAGGTACCGGATATTCACTAAAAGACAAAAAAAAGGTAAACCGGACAAAACCGAGAGCGAAATTGGAAAGAGCGCGAAAAACCAAAGCCAAAGGTACAAAAAGATTGAAGTAGGAGCCGAAAACGAAAAAATCTTAAATGGGCCCACCCGTACCCACCTAGTGGGCCCGGGTCAGCCCACTATAATTATTAAACCTTAAAACCCTTATAAACCCAAAAAGCCCAATACCCCATTTAAGTAAAAACCAAACGGGCCCAAACTGCTAAACATATCTTGGCCCAAACCAAACCCACAAACCCCCTTAACGATTGTTAACCTAATGCACCTTTTACCTTTACACCGTTAGTCCTAAAGGACTAACGTTGTTAGTCCAAAAGGACTAACAGTGCAATTACAACCTAACTTCAAGGACCAATTATGCCATGTACAAGGACTGTGGGTGCAAAATCGTGTTATACTTTAAGGGACTATAATTGCCATTCAACCAAACTTATACCCAGTGATATCAAAACCCAATTTTACTCGCCAAAGGACACTGTTTATCCTCAACACACGCGTTTTGTGTGTTCACCCTGCAACTAACTTCCAAAACTCTTCACCCAGTCCAAAACATCCCTCTCATAAACCCCACCCCCACATGGCTTCAACACACGCTGGCAATCCTTAAGGTTTTCATTGGGTGACAAATTAAAGGGTCTAGATGATATTGTTTGGGCACCAAGGCTAATGGAGGGCTAAGATTAAGCTTTGGACTCTCTCACTCAACAAACACAACTAACACAAGTGCTGCACACACAACAGCCTATATAAAGAAAAAAGACATAATTGAAGAGTATGTAGGATGTAGGAGTAGTTTAGTTGTAATTTTAATTTTAATTTTTAATGTCTTAAGTTATGTTTTCTTGAATTTAAATTTCTGTCTCAAAGCCTTTGTAATCCTTTTTAGTTGATGAAATTTCCATTTTCAAGTTTTTAGTAAAAACAGTCTTTGATATCTCTTAACTGCTTATTTGTTTACTTAGCTTATGAGTGCTTATTTCCCTGTCAACATTGCTCCTTTATGTTTGTTTTTACTTATTCATCAACTTTGTTTGCAAATTTTGGCTTAAAAACTTTTTTTTCGAAGTTATAAAATGAGTAAAACCCTTTTAAGGGGGTGTTTGGGTCAAGCCTTAAAACGGGTCAAATAAGGTAAAAATTTGCTCTTGGCTTTTGGGTCAGTTTAATCTAGTTTTAACTTAGTCTATAAGACATTAATATTAAGTTTTATAAGTGTAAAATCAAAATTTAAGTTCAATGGACCATTAGCTTAAGTCTGTGTTAATTTGAATTCCTAATCCAGCTTATTTAGTTTAAATTTGGTTAATTGATTATTGTTAGCATTTTTATACTTGTTGAAGTTCACAAATGCAGTAGATATAGGTTAGCATAAGTATGCACTTGTCATTTGAACTTTTAGTATAAATCTGTTAAAAAAATTTCTTTCAGTTTTAAAAAGCTTTTCGAGTCAATTTTTAATCACAAATTTAAGCTAGTTATAGTTACATTTAAAACCTGAAATTTGTTTTATAAGCTCATTTGTGGGTGTTCTTTATCTGTTTTAACTTGTTTTTAATTTTTGAACTTATTTTCTTGCTTATTTGAAGGCTGCATAAGCCCTTTGTTTCTTTAAGAAAAAAACCAAAAAAGTAGCATATTCACTATCACAGCCTCTTTAACAAGCCCTTTTCTTGGCTTATTTGAGTTTTAATCCCATTTGCATTTGCCGATTCTTGTAGCCAATAAGCTATTCTTTAAGCCTATATAAGCTGCTAGATGTAAGATGCCCTTTTTATTGCTTAAATTTAAGCCCCAACTTGTCCCTTAATCTGTTGGTATGCAATGAGTAGCCCATTAGCTTAATTGATTTTTGTAGCTTATCTGTTGGTTTTCACTTGCTTATTTTTGTTTTCATTAGCTTATTAGGTATAGGTGGTCATATGTTTTAGCTTAGTTAGTTGATTGTTTGCTTATTGAGCTTAAAAGCTAGCAACAGTTAAGCCTCTCTTAGGACTTAGTGCTAAAAGTGAATCTGTCATATTTCAACTTGGCTTATTTCTAGCTTAATTCTGAGTTCTTTAAAAAGTTGCTTTTTTGATACTGTTTATATTTGCTTATTTTAGCTTTTTACAAAAAGAAAATTAAAAAAAATGTTTTAAAAAAAAGGAGGCATGGGGGTCGAACCCATGACCTCCCCTTTACCATAGCTAAACCTTAACACTGACCTCTGCTCCAAACGTGCCCTTGAGACTTTTTCAACTTAGTTTGCATAAAATATTGTTTTAACCTTTGTTTTTCGTTTTAGCTTTCAGCAATAAACTGCTTATTTTTGGCTTATTTATAAGCTACTTTTCCAACTTTTATTTTTCATAGATTAAGCACACTTTTAGCTACTTTCCCTGAATTTTTCATAATTTTCCCATTTTATTTACTATTTTTAATGAATTTTTCTTTTTAAAACTGTTTTTAAATCATAATAAATTAAATAAAAATCAAAAAAATATAATTCTTTTTTTAAAAATTTTCTTTTATCGTTTAGGACCTAGAAAAAATAGATTTGCATCCGTAGGGTTTAAATTTTACAATTTGAGTTTTTAAAGAACGGGTTTAAAATCCTGTTCTCGTTTTCGCGTTTTTAAGCTTAATTTACTTCCGTTTTTGGACTAGTTTTCTTTGTTATTACTTTTTAGTCACTTAGGGTTTATTAAAAGTTAAAAAATCATTTTAGGTTTAAATTTAATAAATTAGGTTTTTAGTCTTAAAAAATCATTTTAGGGTTTAAATTTAATAAATTAGGTTTTTAGTCGCGTTCGTTTTTAATTTCCGTTAACGTTTTCATGTTTTAACTTTTATTGCCTTTATAATAATGCTCCCGTAGACTTATGATTTCCTTTTATGCCTTATTTATGCTTCATGTAGAATTTTAGGATATTAATTTGCCTTTTTATGCTTTTCCGTAGTTTTAGGTTTAAATTCTCGTGCCTATTTATGTTTTTCCCGTAGTTTTAAGCATACCTTTGTTTAAATTTTCATAATTGCCTGTAGATTTAGAAAACCCAATCAAATCCTTCTTCATTCAAGCATCCAATTGTCTAACCAATAACGTAACCGTCAATTTCACGCCTCGTTAGGGATAAATGACCCGGGAATCGCATGCTTCCCGGTTTACTACATTTGATTGATATTTTTGATTCTCATTATTATATTTATATATTTATTTATATTTATATATATAGTAAGGGTCTAATTTACAATCATGGTACTATTTTCTCTTTCATCTTTCTCACTCACACTATTTATTTGACATGTATTGTGTGGGCAACATTTTATAAACGATGGATATCATTTGTCGATCTTACCCTTATTTTCACCTACTTTATTAATATGATAATACAATTTTTTTTAATTTTTTGTTTGTATCTTTTGGCTTTTATTACTTTTAATTCTTTTAAACTTTGTATTTTATGTTTTGCAATTTTTGTCGACAGTTATACCCATTTCCTTAACAAGACAAAACAGTTTTTTACGGCTTTATGATGCCTACTTTTTTGTTTTACTACCTTTTAGTTAGTAAACTTTATATTTTATGTTAGGTTGCGTTTAATTTTGTAATTTTGCGATAAAAACAAAAATATACGTAAAAAATAAGAAAAAATAAAAATTAATAAAAGAATTAGAAGGATGAGCATGTTTTTGGCATGTACCAATAACCAATCCAAGCATGTGATACACCCACATGACACAGCTGCAGTATTCTGTAAAAACACGTGGCCAAACTGTTCGCACTAATTACTCTTGGCGAAAATTTTCGCAGTGACCATTTGGGATTCGTGTTGTCTAAAAATGACCCTGACAATTTTTTTTTCAAAATACCCATATGAATCGCGTGCCCCCCCCCCCCCCGCGATATACATTTGCACACGTGTCAGCTTATTTGTGGTTCGTGAGATTAATAAAAAAAATATAAATTGTAGATCGCGTGACCCCCCCCCCCTCGCGATATACTTTTTTTCCAAGTCTTGTAAGGTATAAATTTAGGGTTTAGGGTGTACCATGTTTTGTTTATTGAAATTCAAGATCTCGGGCATTTTTGCGTACGTATTTGGATACTCAAATGTTTTATTTAAAATAGTTTATTTGGTTATCTGTGTAGTCTTTGATGAGCTCTACTTAATGAATAAAGATTTACTAAAATTACTTTTAATATGCATAAGATACGATGGTGCAAAATGTGTCAGTTGTTCATTTTGTTAAATTTACATGTAATTTTTTTTTTTATTACGTGTCGATCTCTTACACAACGAAGAAAGTATCCATATGAAAAAAATGAACCCTAATTATTGTTATTTGTAGATCGCGTGTCATGTGAAGCGATTCACAATTATTTTTTTGTAAAGATCGCGTGACTATAATGTTGATTTACTTTTTTTTGTTTTTTAGGTCTTGTAGATGAATAGAGCTGAATAGTAACAAATAGTATATCTCACTGCACTAGTTTGTCACTTTAGAATTTGAATACGGATATAAAGTGATAGTATGTCTCTTAATTTAGTTCAAACGAAACAGAAGGTGAAGTTGGTGTTGGTGATTTCATTGAATTGAAGGTCTCTTAATTTAGTTCAAACGAAACAGAAGCTCAAGTTGGTGATTTCATTGAAGGTTTCATTGTTTGAGGTTTTTCATTGTTGATTGTTACCATTTGCGGGTAGATCAGAGTTGGTGTTGTTGGTGATTTCGTGGGTTACTTGTTTATTATAAGATGGATATGAGCGGTTACGAGGTATAATATTTTTATTTTGTATCATTTGAATATTTGATTATTTGATGTATATATGTGTAGTAATATATGGTTATTTATTTGTTTGTTCAAATAGGTACCCCATGTTCTTGTTACATGTAGAAGTAAGTTAAAGTTACTTAAAAAAATTAAAGAATTAATTAGTGGCACTCCTCGGGAAGAATTGTTTAGGCTATCCTGTTTTGGTTGGGTATTAGATCAAACTGATTTTGTAGAGAATTGTATATTAATACATTTTATGTTAGGTCGCCAAATTGATGATGAAAATGATGATGATGAAAATGTTCCTTTGAATTACTCTATAAATAATGATTTAAGTATACAATTTGGTAGAGAGGAATTCTGCCTAGTAACTGGGTTAAGGTTTGGGGTCGAAAATAGGGAGGAGTATGACACCCAAGCAAATCTTCCTTTTAGACGACGTGTGTTTCCGTCACATTTAGATGGGCAACCTATTACGGGTATCGACATAGAAAATGCGATTGTTGGGCCTACATTTGCTGAATTATACGACAACGATGATCGGAATCGGACGAATTAATAAAGTCTAGTGTCGAGGACCTTGTCCAAATCCCACAGTGATGTCCGAAGATTTTCTGTACCGGTGATGTTTTATTTGGCCTCCGTATGATGATTCTTCAAAGAATCATGATCTTACTTCTCTAACCCTCTCTTCGATATCGAAATCGATTATTTTACCTCGGTGTATGAGTCATTTTTCGAAGAGGACGTTCCAAATGAGAATTTTAAATTTTCTATAATCCTCTCTTTGATCTTGATGAAGGAAAATCACTTCACTAAGGTGATCAAATGATGATGAAGGTGTTGACAAATTACCAATTCAATTCCACCGGGATTAAATATCCTGTTTTATGCCCCGAATCCGATCTTTTAGAATCTTTGCCTTATCGTTAATATTCAGATTACATGATTCCTCAAAAGATCGATTCTCTTCTTGATGAGTTCGCCGATGAACTCACTCTTCTCCACTCAATTCCACCGGGAATTGATGATGTCAACCTTGATCCGGAGGGAGATATTTTGTTTTTGGAGAGTTTGCTTTACGATAACTCTTCTCCCCGCTCTCCGGAAGAATTTAGTCTGAAATCTAATGAGTCTTTCTCTCATCTCCTATCCCAGTCCGTGAGGATAGTGACTTCTTATGGAGGAGATTGACATTTTCTTGATGTGGAGGATCAATACCACGAGTTTGAGCAGTGATGATTACGACTAGAAGGAGATGACGATCATCTATTTACCTCTCGTCCCGAGTTCGAATCATTTCATGTTGATTATCCCGATTCGGGAGATTCAACCATCGATGTGGTGGAAGACATCCCCGTGGATGTGCCTAATATTTTGCCCACCCATCCCACCCTTCACTTGGGATTTCGACTTCATTCCTTCTCATATTCATGTTGATTATCCTGATTCGGGAGATTCAACCATTGATGTGGTGGAAGACATCCCCGTTGATGTGCCTAATATTTTTCCCACCACGAGATTTCTTTCTACTCTTTCTCCCATGATTGATACTTTACTTCCATTTTCATCCAAAAATGAAAACAAAGTTTTCAATCACGGTGTTCCTGCTTTAAAGGAGAAATCTCCTCCTTCTTCATCACATCGGGGCTTTAAAGCCTCCAAGCTTTTTCATCAAAAAAGCCCGATGTTGATTCATGGAGACAACACTTCTAATTTGGGTGTTCGTCATCCCCATTTTTATCCCCCTTGACAAGCTCAAGTATGGGGGGGATCGGGTCAAGCCAAGTGACCTTAAACAAGCGCTTCGTGGGTGGCAACCCATGCTTATCCATTCTATCTTCTTTTTTCTTTCTAATAAGTGTTGTTGTGATGAGGCCCGCTTCTTCCATTTTCCGTGTTTTGTGTTTTATGGTTTATTGTCCAGGATTTCCCGGATTATGATGACTCTCATGCTCGCGGTTTCCTTTGTTCACTCGAGCTTCAAATCCTCAGCTTCATTTTGGGAATCCGATATCCTAATCTTATCGACTAATGTTTATCTTAAGCATACTTAATAAACGGCTTTAGAATGACATAGAGACCCTTCGTAAAACATTAAGGACAATGTTTAATTCTAGTGAGGGGGGATCTATTGATTTGATTGTGCCTGTAGCTGTTGTTTTTGCGTAATCCCGTTTTTACCACCAAAATTTCAAAAAAAATGAAAAAATTTAAAAATTTTCAAAAATAAAATAAGTGTTTTGTCATAATTTTGACTTTCCTGCTTGGTAGAAAAAGTAATAAATTTTGACTCGATCGAGCGTGTTAGCTCTACAGCCTCCGCTTGTTCCTTAACTCTTTTAGACTAAGTTGTTTCGCAGATCTTTGCGAAGAACCAAAAAAATAGATTAAGTGTGAGATTGGAATGCCTAAACAGGATTATTGGAAATCTTAAGAAGCTCATGAGTGTAGTATTGTGGCTTTTTCTCCATCAAGCTTCTAACCGGACTAATAATACTGCTATTTTTGAAAAATTAAACTTAAATTAACAATTTTGAATTTTGAGATGTAGTCGATAGCAATAATTTTAGTCTTAGTTCAAATTTATACTTAAATTTTCCAAAAAGAAGTCTTCTCTATATTGTGAAATAAAGTTTTAGTAAAAAAAATAATAATAATAAAAAAAAATAATGAAAAAAATGATGAAAAATGTGGTAATAATAATTATAAACGGTGGGCTGATAAAAGTTTGCTGCATCTTGCCGACTAACAACCGATGTTGCAGCCTTCTAAAAATAGCCCATAGTAAGAATAATAATCCTAGACCGATAAAAGTTTGTTGCATCTTGCCGGCTCACAACCGATGTTGCATCCTTCTAAAAGGTCGAGGGTTACGATTGAATCAATGTTATGTTTAATGTTAAGTGTGATTTAATAAATAAAGAAAATCTATTTTTCCATCTCTTTTTGTTAAATTTAAATATGCTTTTGAACTTAGACTATTTCATTTTAAGTTTTTAAATAAGCTATGTATAAACGGGAAACCTAAGAGTTTTTGAAACCAAAGGTCCGTGAGTCCCGATACTAGTCTCTGTGGGGTGTCAAAAGCCTGGTCACTTAGCCGCAAGGTTGGGATGTGCCGAGACGAAAGTCGCTACATGGGATGATCTCGCCTTTAAACTCATTATTCTCGGGTGGAACGTGAAGCATAGAAATTTTGCAAAACGTTGATCCATAGTTGAAATTCGAAATGGCACATTCACCTAATATATAATAATTGTCGGGAGTGAAAAGTTCACAAGTTGCAAATATGAGTAGTGATAGCATCTTAACTAATATTTAACGGTGATTTCGTTTTAAGCTTGGTTTGGGACGAGTGAAAAGTCGGGGACGATGAATTTATCCTTTTTAGGGGCATTTTAGGATTGAAATGCGTCTTGTTCTATGATCCCTAAAAGTTATAAAATAACGAAAGTCAAATAAGTTAGTTAGTTGCTTAAAAAGAAAAGTACAAAAAAAAAGAGAAAAAGGAAAAATACAAAAATATGTAGGAATAAGTGTATGTATATTTAAAAATGGTAAAGACGGGGCTTTTCAAAACTTATGAGTCTTTAATTCCCTTTGATGAACGCTTAGCTACTTTTCAAGGTTATTAGTCGAGGGGGATTGAGATTCTTAGTTTTCTTAAGTGTTTACGTATAGCATTGTGTGAGGACACGCAATAGTTTAGTATGAGGGATTTTGGTATGTGCTTAATTACACATACCTTTTACCTTTAAAAACGACCCTAAACGACCAAAAACGCACATAAAATGCCATATATATGCTTGTTTTTGTGTTTGTACTGTGTAGGTACCGGATATTCACTAAAAGACAAAAAAAACAAAGCCAAACCGGACAAAACCGAGAGCGGAATTGGAAAGAGCACGAAAAACCAAAGGTACAAAAAGATTGAAGCCGGAGCCAAAAATGAAGAAATCTTAAATGGGCCCACCCGTACCCACCTAGTGGGCCCGGGTCAGCCCACTATAATTATTAAACCTTAAAACCCTTATAAACCCAAAAAGCCCAATACCCCTTTTTAAGTAAAAACCAAACGGGCCCAAACTGCTAAACATATCCTGGCCCAAACCAAACCCACAAACCCCCTTAACGATTGTTAACCCAATGCACCTTTTACCTTTACACCGTTAGTCCTAAAGGACTAACGTTCTTAGTCCAAAAGGACTAACGGTGCAATTACAACCTAACTCCAAGGACCAATTATGCCATGTACAAGGACTGTGGCTGCAAAATCGTGTTATACTTTGAGGGACTATAATTGCCATTCAACCAAACTTATACCCAGTGATATCAAAACCCAATTTTACCCACCAAAGGACATTGTTTATCCTCAACACACGCGTTTTGTGTGTTCACCCTGCAACTAACTTCTAAAACTCTTCACCCAAGTCCAAAACATCCATCTCATAAACCCCACCCCCACATGGCTCCAACACACGCTGGCAATCCTCAAGGTTTTCATTGGGTGACGAATTGAAGGGTCTAGATGATATTGTTTGGGCACCAAGGCTAATGGAGGGCTAAGATTAAGCTCTGGACTCTCTCACTCAACAAACACAACTAACACAAGTGCTGCACACACAGCAACCTATATAAAGAAAGAAGACATAATTGAAGAGTATGTAGGATGTAGGAGTAGTTTATCTGTAATTTTAATTTTAATTTTTAATGTCTTAAGTTATGTTTTTTTGAATTTAAATTTCTGTCTCAAAGCCTTTGTAATCCTTTTTAGTTAATGAAATTTCCATTTTCAAGTTTTTAGTAAAAACAGTCTTTGATATCTCTTAACTGCTTATTTGTTTACTTAGCTTATGAGTGCTTATTTCCCTGTCAACATTGCTCCTTTATGTTTGTTTTTACTTATTCATCAACTTTGTTTGCAAATTTTGGCTTAAAAACTTTTTTTTTCGAAGTTATAAAATGAGTAAAACCCTTTTAAGGGGGTGTTTGGGTCAAGCCTTAAAACGGGTCAAATAAGGTAAAAAAATTGCTCTTGGCTTTTGGGTCAGTTTAATCTAGTTTTAACTTAGTCTATAA